>JBAMBQ010003133.1:0-35668 GCA_037044495.1 Stegana nigrithorax | reverse complement strand
TTTTTTCCTCTACTCGTTCAGGTTGCGTATTGCTTTGCTTCCACGACGTTCACTTGTTTGCACTTACCCCTTTGCTGCTGTCGCAAACAACAGCACAAACTGCAAATCCCCCTCTTTGCTATATTATTATGTATAGTACAGGGTATAGAAAAGAAAATAAAAAAAAAAATTTAAGAGCTGTGATTTTAATATTAAATTGCTGTGCTGGCAGGATTTTTGCACTTGCCAGAATGTGTGTGAGCCCTAGCGCCAAGACGTGTGTGTGTGTGGGGGTGTGTTTATGTGGGTGAGCGCATAGGCAACGGCAAAGGCTGGAGCAAAGATGCAACTGAAGTCAAAGAAAAATGTCGTAAACTTGCATAAAAGGGATTTAAATTGAAGTGTGCAATTTGAAGTTGGGCATCAAAGGCTGCAACTGCACTTAGGTAAAGTTCTGTGAATGCTTTTTGCATGAAAAGCGCAAGCAACGGCGCTTTGACGTGTGACATGGAAAACTTTCAATTTGTTGCAATGCAAATAGAAAACTTCGGCTGAATCTCACTCTGTGTGTGGGCACAGAGAGCTGACAAAGTCGCGTAGCGAAAATATACAAGTATATTTAAGATGAAAAATATGCAGGGCATGATTTTTATGCATTGTTAAAGCTAATATAAACCTATGCAGGAACTCTTGTTTAGACAAATGAAATTTGGTTTTTGTAAAGTAATAAAATCGCCAGGCAAAAAGCGGTTATGTTAAATTTTGATAAGCAGTAAAAAAATTACTTTCTGTTGTTCATGAAAAGCGGTCACTTAACCAAATAATTTATTAAGTGGTTAATGAAAATAAAAATTAAAAAAAAACCTATATCGATAAAAAAAAAAAAAATTATTGATATACGATAAAAAACAAATCAGCATTATTAAAAACGTATAACTAATATATATTTTATTATTTTTACTCAGTATCTTTTATCACTACGCGGTTTCGGTTTGAGTCGTTGATTTACCTCAGTAGTTTATGTTTTGGTAGAATATGTTGGAATACGATTTTGTGATGCATTGTTTATCTAATTGGCCGCAGCAACAACAACCAATCAGCTAAATTTAAAAAAAACTTAAGCACGCGGCGTCTTAAAATTGGAGGAAGACAATTAACTGCTTAGCTAACTAATCGCTCATTTTCGGGAATGAATATCCGATCATAGTTCTCGATAAGCACCTTTGCAAGCATATTCATACGTCCGAAATTGAATTCAATCTGATTGGCGGCGAGCAAGCAGGGTCCCCAGACAATGGCTAAATTCGATGCTGGCATACGATTACTTGCCGATTGCGCAGCCACACTGCAAAATTGGAAAAGTAAATGATTAGTTTGGCTATGAACATATGCAAGGTTGAAGAGACTGTGTTCACTTTGTCAGATGCTTGATGAGGAATCGCAGCGTGGAACGGTTGGGCTCGCACATCTCGTCGAATACCACGCGCATCGTGTCTATTGCCGCTTCGTCGTTTAGGTTCGGGCCCAGCCGGTTGTAGGAATCCTGCGGTATAAGCGGCGCTCCCAACTCGCGGAAGAACTGCTTGTGCAGACTTGTCAACGTATGTATATCATCTGTGTGCAGCCAGCGCGGGTCATATGTACTGCTTTCGCATAGTTTCTGTTTCAGTTCATCGATGGAGAGCTTGTTGCCTGAGGCGCGATAGAGGCCGTCCTGCTCAATGCACTCAGTGCGTTCGATATATTCGACGGCGTCGACCACAAACTTGGGCACGTACGGCTGCGTAGTCTTATTCAGATCCATGGCCTCAAGTGGTGCACCGAAGATGGGATACTTGCATCTCATTCCGGCCTCCGAGTGACCGCCAGCCGACTCGGTCACACGAAATATTCCGCGTGACTTTTTTTCGCTCTTCGGGGAACGCGCATTACTACATGAAAAAGAGGCGGGATAATTAACCCAATCAACATTATAAATGTATAAATAATTCTATTCTTACAGTTTAAAAACGCCACCGCGCACTGAAACGAGAGAGAGAGAGAGAGAGATATCAGCAAAAAGAAAGAGAAAGTGTGAACACAGTGTCAGAAAAGATTTGTCAAAAATGTATGGCATAAAATACATATTTTATATACACAAACAACAAGTGCACTACATTTTTAAACCTTTTTTTTAGCTTTTTTTTCACTTATTTATTTACTTAATTTCTGTTTTTTCAAAGTTGAATGTAATTTATGCGTTTTCATATTCGTTTTCGCATTTGAAGCAACTTGCACACGCCCACTACGATAACCGTACGGATTTCCAATAGCTAGAGCCACGACTATTGCACCAACGACAATGCCAATGACGATAATAGAGACAAAGACGACGGCGACGGCGTTATAAGCAATTTTGCCGACGTTAGCGATGAATTCATGTAGCCCATATTAGGCACCAGTGCCTGGAGTACTTTAACACTATATACATATTTATATACAAATATACTCGGTAAACAATGAATACAAAAACAAAAACAAGCAACCACAGAATAAAGTCCCCATACGACTTTCGTATATAAAAAGCTGACACATAAGCTCATGATTCATGCTTATGACGCGCACACAGCACTCAGAGCTGAGCGTAGCTCAACTCAACTTAAAACCCAAACTCGGATCGTCTCAGTTCGATTGCATAAAGCGTTTAAAATGTTGTTTACTCGTTGTTAAAGAATATCACAAAATTTCGCCTCGAAAGATATCATTATATAATTCATATAAAATACTAAAGCAAAATAAAAAAAATTTTTTTTTGGAATTTTGGATTGGGTTTTCTCTTTTTATATGTGCCTCTTATTTATCAAAAAACAAATGCTACTGTAAATAACGACTCTGTCGAAAAAACTGGTTAACCACATGCAAAAACTGAGAACAACAAGAATCAAATCAATTAAAATTTTATTCAGTGGCTATTAGTCTAAAGGCAAAAATTGCACTTGCCAATGAAATTAATAATTATATCATCCTGAGGTTGCTGTTTTATCGATTATACATCGTCTGAATAAAGCTCATTTATTGGCACAGATTTCCCTTTTTTAAAAGTCACTTATTGTCAAAGGAACATGATTAATAGAAAAAATGCAGACAAAATCACAAATGACATCATCGGTAGCAAAGACATATTCCTGGGAAATATCCGAAGTTAACTTAACCCTACGCAATACTTTGACTTTAATTGTGAAAATTCGTAGAAATCTAAAAGATATTTTATCCAAATTAGATCTGAATATGCAGATCGAAAGAATAAATTTAAGCACTGTGTTCTTATTTCTAATGAATCTATATATTTACCAAATATATATGTATGTGGATAGGATTTTAAGAAAAGGCAATACTTACATATAAAGCGAACACGGCCCGAACTTGATTTTTTATCATCCTCGCTTGGTAAATCCGCTAAATTGCCAATGGAAGCACTTTTGAAACGTTGCAAAATGTTTAATTGTTGAGTGAGTTGCCCTTCAGTATCCTCCTTGACTTTTTGGGCCCTTTTTATCTCTGCCGTGGAAACAATCTATTGAAAGAAAAAACTCATTAAACTACTAAAGAATATCATTCATAAACAACAAATAATTTATCTAAGCATAATTTACATCGATTTTTAATTTTCGGTTTCACTTGCTGGGGCACATAAAACGAAATCAAATTAATATTTGAAAGGTATTACTTTTGAAGTAGATTCGGGAAATTAGCATAGGCATACAAAATATATCACATACAACAATCGATACAACAATTAAAAAACCCCGCAAGAATCAAACTTATACATAATTCAAACTTATCCTTTTGTGGGTTGCACACAAGTTGTGTATTGGATTTATTTATTTCATTTTACTCTGTTTGGTTTCTGTTTTGTATTGTAAGCTAATTTAACTACAGTAGTAATTCGCTAATCCGATTATGCGCTGATCCGAAAATTCCAAATTAATTGCAATTCCTTAGTCAGAATTGCATGATTTCCTTATATTTTCAATGGAATTCAAAGATGTAGCGGAAACATAATGACGGCATAATGTCTTTGACTGCGAAAATTTACATTAGCAACAGTAAAGCCAAAGTAGCAATAAAAAATCGATATTCCGCTTAGGGGCTACAATCATAAGATCGGAGTGTCGAATCTCTACTGTATTCACATTTTTATAAAATACAAAACAATTCCACACGATAAAACAATTCGCGTGAATTTTCTGTTCAACATTTAATTACTTTTCTTTAATTACGTTTTGCTAAATATTGATAAATGCTGTTGTTGTATTTTTTTTTTTTTTTTTTTTGTGAATGTTATTGATACTGCTACTGACATTATTGTTTACGAACAGAATCAAGTCAGTTTTATATGCAGAAATGTTTTTCAGCTACAATTTACATTTTAGTACCTGTGCAATGCCAATACATATTAAAAAATAGCAATAGAAAACTTTTTATTGCATATGGTAAAATTTCCTTTTGAATGAATGATTTTTAAATGATTAAATACATAATTATAACACAAAAAGGCAAATTGAAGGTTTTTATTACTGCAATTAATATATAACTTATTTTTTGCACGTCACTGACCGTTTACATTATATTTCTATGCACAAAAAACAAAAACAAAATGTAAGCCTATAAATGCATACATTTATTATCGTTGTTTTCGCGGTTGTTATTATTATCGTTGTTTTTTTTTTTTTTTTATTGTAATCGTTGCAATAAAGTTTCATTCGCAAAAATAATACAATATTGAAGTGGCCTTGCATGGGAGTCTTTTTATCATTTTTTTTTTTTTTTTCGTAGGTTTATTCCCGAAGACAAACACAGAACTATTTATAAACTTCAAACGATTATGATTACTTGTTTTGTATTTTTTTTTTTTTTTTCCATTCAACAAATTAAAAAGAAAGTTTAAAAATAAACGACACCAGAATGATTTAAAAACAATTAAAAAAATTTACTCATGCAATTTGAACAGTATTGGATATTTGTCGTTTTTACTCTTCAAATTGTGATTTCTCTTATGTCCATATGTACATACATGCATACATAAGACTTTACATATATGTATATAATACATATGTATCTATACGAACGTATGTATACACACATGCATGTGTGTCGCTATATATGCATATGTGTGCGTTTGTCTCTCGCTGAAAGACAGCAAGTGTGTCGTTCTGACCACATATGCTTTGCAATCATTAGTCAACAGTTTATCTTAAAGCGAATCATGTAGAAACAGACGATTAACAATGCCCCATTCCATAGTTAAGTATGATAAAGCAAGTAAAGCATAACTTTTTGCAATGTCAGATGGAATGAACGCACATGTGCCATTTTGTATACGGCAAAGTCTCTCATAACCGGACACTGACGGTCGCGATGATTTTGTCCGGTTATGGGAATGTATTATGTATTGAAAAAATTATAAAAAGCTTGCAAAATTTGTATGATTATGATATCTGTTTGTTTATGTGAACTATCCCTTTTGGGAGATTTAACTTTATAAATATGTCAGTCCATCAGCCGATGAATGCTTTATATGAAATACAGGTTTACAGCGACTCAAAACTTATTGATGTGAAACAACTTTGCGCTCGCCAGAGTGAAATGTAATTTAGAACTAACGTGAAGTTTAGCTCTAAATCTAACAGCTTAAATACCTAATTAAGCAGCAGCACGCGATAAGGCTCGGTAGCTCGGTAAGTTCATTGACCAACGTTCATGAGGGCTTGAGTTCAAATATTGTGGCTATGTTGTCAGAAGTAATGTTTACATTTTTACATTTATATATGTATATATGTGGTCAGAAGAGTCTCATGTCAATGTTGACCTGCATTCGCAGTTTATTATCTATGTATGTATGTATGTACACACAAGTAGATATATTGTCCCATATATTGATGAATGTAATGTTATTATTACAGATTTATGATACTATATTAGATCATTTAAGTTAAGACTCTGGCATTCCACTTCTCGAGTTAATGCCCCCCTCTCCTCTAAATAAACGGAACAAACAAATTAATACATGTAAAAAAAATGCAAGCCATGGTGCAGTCACACATGCTTGAACTCAGTTTACTCAGTTTAGTGCAGCATTTAATGAAAAGCAAAAGCAGCGAACGAAAAAATGGAAAATAAAAGATCCCTCTTCAAGGTGCGTTACACATATAATTGCTTGCACTTACGTAGCGACTTGTTGCAATAACATCTGTTCCACACAGAACGCGGGAGAATCGCCAACTAGTTTGTTACCAATATATATAGATTTGGCACACACAAGTATGCATGTATGTGCATTTATATGTATATTAGCGACACATATTGTAATTTATGTGACTACGAGCGCGTGAACGATTCCAACAAAAACAAAAGCGAAGACAGCCACATGCAATATGCTACATGCAAAGCTTTTACCCTTACAAGTAAAAACAAAACAAAATACAATATATATGTATATAAGTACAATATACATATATGTATTCATATGTGTATGCATGAATATTTGTATCCTAAAAATATATACTCACCATATCTTCTTCGTCTTCGGCGTAGTTCACATCGAGCAGCATAAATTTCCATGCTTGCACCGAATCCGGCAGCAGTTGACGTTTGTTACTGCTGCTATTGTTGTAGTTGTAGTTGTTGCTATTGCAGCATTTGTCTTGGTTTTTCTCAGATGTAGCAACATGTTGTTGCCCTTTCCTACTTTCACCTGCAACGCATTGTTTCTGCGCACTTGTCGTACGTGGCGGCGGCAATGGCGGCACGCAACCCTGCGCTGTCGACGACGCTGACTCACACTCCCTTGCACACACCTGGTTAGCCTTTGCAACATCAACTCTGCCCTCCGCCATTGCGCTGCCAGACACTGTGACGAGCACCGGCGGTGGCGGCCGCGGCGGAGCAGGTGCTGGCCGCAAAAACTGTGCTTTTGCCTTGGCAAGCTTGCTTGCAAAATACTCGTTCGCATGCAATCGATCATAGTCGTAAACAATTGCGCGAACTCTCTGATCGTTGACGCTGTAAAAAATTCCCACATTGCGATAATTTTGCTGCTGCCGTCGCTGTTGCTTGTGCTGCTGCTGCTGGATTTTATGTAACTGCAATTTGGCTGACGCTGACGCTGACGCAGCCGCTTCCATTACGTTGCTTGTGCTAGATGTAAGGCGAATGGTGGGGTTGCCGTGACTATTGCTATTGTCATTTCCTTCCTCGCCAATAGAGGCCAAGGTCGCAGTGCTGCTGCCGAAATTCGTGATTGTGCTGCCCTCACTTGATTCGTTGCTCTTGTTTGAGCGTAGTGTATCGCTGAGCTGCACAGCCGTCAGCTGCTCTTCTCCTTTTTTGATCATAGATTCCGTCTCCTCCTCCTCCTCTTTCTCCTGATCATCGCATTCAATTTCAAATTGCTTTGCAAACATAAATTCATCATCCGTCTCCCACTCTCCGTAATCGGCGACTTGATGCGAATATCGTCGCTGATGTTGCTCGAGCTGGTTTTGTTGTTCTTGTTGCTGTTCGCATGGTGACAATAAAAATATTGGTGTGGCAGCAGTGCGTAATATTGCTCGTGCCGATGAATCAGCCGCCAACGATGTTAACGATGATTTTTGTCGCGCACCCGTTGCTGCAAGCGCCGCAGCTTTGAGAGTTTCATAGTAAATCGCTGCAGTGTTAGCGATGTCATTCTCATCCACAAAATTTTTAAAGTCTTCATCATTATCGTCGTCAACAACTATGCTCTCGACAGTTGCAGCAGCCACTGCAGCCTCACCAACAGAATTATCATCATCATCATCATCATCATCATCGTCATCGTCATCGTCATCATTACCGTTATCCTTATTTTCATCGTCATCATAGTGCTCTTGAGCTTCCCCGCGCGTCTTAAATTTCCAAATCGGATGATATATATCTTCATCACTAGATCCGGCGTTGCCGCTTTTGCACTTGTTATTGTTGTTGTTCTCCAATGTATTATTATTGGTTTCGTCATGGCATTGCTGTTGCGCTTGATGTTGTTGCTGTGTAGCTGTATTGGTATGTATCGTCGACGACGTCGGTGTCGGTGTCGGTGTCGGTGTCGGTGACGGAGACGGCGACGGCGGCAACGATGACGACTTATTGGTCGGGCTTGGCACAGTCATCGTCGCAGTTGTCACTACCTCTTCTGCCGTTACACGTTCTGATTGTAATAATTCTTCTTGCTCACTAATACCTTTTGTAGTTGCTGTTATTGTTGAGCTCGTCTCATTTTCTTTTGTTATTGTTGTCAAAGTTGTTTTTGGATCACGCACTGGAACCTGAGGTGGAAATTTTTTATTGCAATTCGTTTCTTTGATATTGGTTACAGTTTGTTTGGTATTTTTTAATTTTGGTTTTGTTTTTTCTAAATTATAAGGTTCACTTGATTTTTGCACCCAACTCTCATTCATTATCATATAGTTTGTCTGCTTTAAAACATCGACAATATTCACAACGCGCTCGACTGCATCAGCATGTGGCTCAGTTTTGATTTTGTTGTTGCCCCGATCGTTATCTTTAGCTTTGTTGCCGTCGTCGTCGTCGTCGTCGCCATTACAATCAAACAAACCAACATCGACACAACAGCTTACACGCCTTCCACTCACTTCAGCGACTACACTCGGCGGCGTTATGTGAGAGACTAAATCATGCGTACACAACTGAGCTATTGCCGAGTCGTCGGACACATCGTCAGCTTCGTTGTCGACTTCGTATTTGTCGTCATTACCATAGCGGTTTTGTTTGTTATTGTTTTCAATATAGCTATAGCTGCTTTTGTTGTTATTTTTTCTGTTGCTACTGTTATTGTTGTATTTATCGCGTTCGTCGTTAATATTATTGTTGTTGTTGATACGTTTTCGCAGCCTATTTGAAAACATCAAATGTTTCTGTAGTTGTTGCTGCTGTTGTTTTTGTTCGCAATACAAATAAAGTCGTTGAAAACATTTGTATTCACTCGCTTGGTTCGGGTGTCTCTTTCCGTTCTTATTGCTAAACATACTGCAATTACGCTTTCGCCAAGAGAGCTTACGCAAAAATATGCACAATGTTTTGTCATAACAAATAATGTTCGTATTCAATGTTGACGATAAGTTAATGCTATTGATCAATTCGAAAAAGGCAGCATAAATCCACGAGCATTTACTAAAATTGTTATTGTTCCCGAATCGCAGTTGGCCAGTTTTTGTGTAAACTGTTGTTATTGCTGTTGGCTTTGTTGCAGCTGTTGTTGTCATTGCCGAAAATAATATCCCTAGTGTCGATGATGATGTCAAGTCAGCTACAACGCCATCGGCTGCAAGTATTTCATCTGCCTTGGCGATGTTGCTGTTACTAGGCACACGCATCATGATCGTCGGCATTGAATTCCCAGTTGCATTCACGGTTATTTGCATTAAGCCAGTTGTGCTGAATCTTGACTGCTCAAGTTCATTGCCTCGTCCTACAGCTGCAGCGGTCGATGTCACCGGTTGCTTTGGTTGCGCAAGCTCAGCAACTTGTTGCTCATCGATACATGTTGCTGCTGGCAGATCCTTGCGATCAACTTCCCGTACATAGATCGCTTGACGTTTGACACATTGCTCCAAATACTCAGCAAGTTGTGCATCTTGATTCGGTTTGCTTTGCTGCTTGTGCGTATGGTACTCTTCTTCTTTCCAAGCACGCTGCTGCGTATTTTGTTTAAAACCCACAAGCATTTGCTCAAGTAATGCCTCCGTATCACTGGCGGGCGGCGATGGCTGTTGCTCTGCCTCTAGGTCCGGCAAGTCAAATGCATTTTGCCGACGCAGCAACGGTTTAGCCAAGCAGCGACGTAACACTACTTGCTCCTCCGCAGCCACACCGTCACTTTCATCACCACTCATCCCATTTTCAGCATTTTGCGCAATGTCATTGGTGACATATGGGTGACTTGCTTCCGTTCTATCAATCGCATATTTATTCAACAATTCCTGCTGATGCTGTTGCTGCTGCTGATTCATTGTTGCATTAAGCAGTAAGTTCCTTGCCGAGGGCACACTTTTAGGCTGCTGCTCAAGCACTCTGTACCCGGAATCTTCGTCGTAACTATGCAAATCGCAACGCAACGACGCCATCCAGAGACAGATGCTATCATTCAAGTACAGCGATAACTGGCTGCCTTTGCCTGCCGCCGATGTCTCTGTGCAGGTTGCACCGGCACAAACGTTGACCGTGCCCAGGTCATGTTTGAACTGATCGCGATCCTTGCCGTTGTTCTTGCCTTCGCCGTTCGCGGCACGCAGCAGGCGTATGCGCGATATGCGTGGTCGCATGAAGTGGGATTTCGGCTTTGGTTGCAGCTTTGTGGCGCAGCATTTTTCGTCCACACTATCCTGCATGAGATGATCATGTGATTTTGACTGCTTCAGTTGCTTTGTCGCTAGCGCAGTACTCCGCTTTGCCGCCTCCAGCATTTCTGCCTCCTGTTCCTCGAATTCTGTTTGCTTAACCCTGCCGTAAATATGCTGGTCACTGTGACTCGTTTGCGTGCGCTTTAGCTCACAAATGCGTTGGAGATCGAAAGTTTCCTGTGTGTGAAAGACATTGTCGTAGCCATCGACATTGTGGATGATGTCCAGCGATTTTTGCTGATTTTTCATTAAACGTTGCATGGAACCGCCAACATTCGTGACTGCGCTCGATGAGCGATTGATCTGCCGCAGTGTACCAAAAATATTGAAAAAAATTTTACGAGAGAGTGACGAAGTGGTGCCCAGACTATTGGCATCCAATGCTGGAGTCGGCGTTGGCGGTTTATCGCGTTTGCTGCAGAAGGTTTTCGCCTTCTGAATTTTGGCGCGTAATTTCTTCGAATTGTTTTTAGACTTTGACTGTTCTAGCTTTAAATCGGCAGGCAATAGCTCAGTCTCATTGAGAAACGACATCTCCGTCGCTGCTTCCGTTAACTTTGTTGCAGCCACACTTTCTGACTTATTCTCAACGCAGCACTCGCACATGGCGGTCTCACTGTACAAGCAATTGCACTTGCCACAGATATTCTCATAAATGTCGCTGTCGGCATCTGTTTTCTCTTGCAACCCACCATTGACAATGCACTGGCAAAAGTGACAGAGCTGGCCACGTGCATCGAAGACGCCATATCCGCAGCCACGACAGAGATTCACGTAAATCTGCTCCGGCGTTACTGCACGCCTAAAATACTTGTGCAAAAGATAGTCCTTATTGGTGCTGGCGGGGATATGGCCACTGGCACTGCCGGCAGCGCCCAACATCAACGGTTTTATATTTTCGTAGATGTGCTCATCTTTTGATTTCAGCACTGCCGCTGACGTAGCAGCTGAATTGCATACTGATGTCTTAATAAGGTCACTCCCCGACTTGATGCAACTGTTATGCTCTTTGTAGGGTGTTGAAACTGCAACAGATTCCTGAGGTTGGTGAGGTGACGTTGGCGTTCTTACGACAAAATGTTGTACACTTTTCCAATCGACATTTTTATTAGCACTATTGTTGTTGTTATTGTAGTTGCTATCAGCCACGGCTGTTGTTGTTGTTACTTGACTCTGCACTGACATTATTGCTGATGACACTCCTTATTTACTATACACACATGTTTATAATATAAACACATCTGCTTCTATATCATATAGTTATTGAGTATTTTTTTATTATTGCAATAAGCGCAATTGTATCCTGCAATGTTCTATACAGGCAGTTTATGTGATCTTATGGCAACAGATCACTGCTTGAGTGTATAACCAATTTAAGCAACTGTATACATAGCCACCAGATTGCACACCCAATTGTTTAATTGCTAACAAAATATGGATTTCAAATGAATCGATGTGTGGACCATATATGAATAGTACAATATATAAATTCATACACATAGGTGTACCTGCAAATTATTTTGCTTGTTTTTTTCATTTACATAAATACATGTGTGTGCGATCATACATACACACATATAGAAATGTACAAAAAGAATCAAAGATGCCGCACATTCAAAACAAAAAACAAAAAAAAAAACAAACAACCAACTAAAACTAAATTCACGAAAAGAATACCAAAAGGTTCTCAAAATCAATTGATAATGTTTTGAAGAAGTGCCGATTAGGAGACGTACGATTGTGCGACGCGTTCGCGAATTAAACAAAAATCAACTAAATTGAACTCAAGATGCCGAGCACTTTCTCAGCCACCCATTACAGAAGCATTGCACGAGCATCGTTCTGCTGACGTCCTCGTCGACGCCATTGTCGTTGTCGTAGTAATGGCAGAGTCGGGACTGTATGCATGATGTGCCATGTAGATGTCGCCGCAACATCACTTGAAACGTAGTTTACATATGAACTGCGTATTTTTGTGTGTGTGTGTGTGCATACATGCATATGCCACAATGAACGCCGACCAACGAAAGATGTACTTACGCTTTATTGTTGTTATATTTTTTTTTTATTAACATTTTTTTTCTTATTTTTTTTTTTCTTTTTACTTAATTTGTTTGGGTAGCGACAGCGTCGACGGCGGCTGAACGCGTGCACGGGCGCTAGTTGAGAGTAAAAAATAAATCAACCGAAAGGCTGACGCAGATCATACAGCTCTGACTGATAGTCTGACTGACTGGATGGCGTTGACTTGGGTATAGCATAACATAACTAGCAATGCATAATCTCCGGCGATGCCAGCACTGACGCTGACGCAGACGCTGACGCCGACGCCGACGCCGACCCAATTGGCGACACCAGAGCCGTGCCCAGCAGCGAATTCTGAGCAATATTGCTGCGACTTTCATTATTATTGCATCAAAGGGTAAATGAAGAGTGAAGCGCTTCACTTGGCGAGTATACCACACAATCTGGCAACGAACTGTTGCCCTGCCATTGCAGGGCAGTCAATCGACAATCGCAAAATAACAAATAAGCTGCGTACAATGTTAACTTCTATTCATACATGTTGTTTTTGGAACATTTCAATTTCAGCGAAGCAGCAACTGTAAAAACGAGTTTTTCCACACATATGTAAACGCTAATTAGCGACAGACAGTAGCTGGCTTTGTTTTTGCCCGGGTTTTCCCGAAAGAGAGCAGCGCGCAGCAGCCCAGTGGGTAGCAGGCAGGCAACAACGATAATAGGCGTCACCAATTGAAAGCGACAGTATCAGCGCTATTAATTAACAGCCGCAATAGCAACTTCAATTACACGATTCTTGAACCGACTAAACCGACGGACGCTGAAGTCGATACCAATACTATTAGTATGGACTGTCAGCAACTTTGGACTACTTTTGTCGCCCTGCGAACAATTAACAATTGTAAATGTTAAATTAACTCGGGCACGACTAGTTGGGATTGTTGTTGATTGGGGCCACGTGCATATAGATGAGGGTGATGTGTGTCAAAGAACATTGTGGCAATAAAGTGAGGTGTATGTGGCAAGATCAGCTATACGCTGAAATGTATCATTATACAGATCAAGTATAATCGTCTGCATCTACTAGCAACAAAGATTAAGGGTTCTACAGCCTGGCGCCAGCTGATAAAGTTGGGCCACTTGTTCAACAGCAAACCGGAGAAAGAAAAATCACTTTAAGCTGCTCAATTCAATGCGAGTAATCTATAAACAGCCGAATTGTATGTGGCGCGATGATTAATGCAATTGGCTGGCATAAAAAAACAACCGCCATAGACATGAGCACAGTTAGTTTTGGCATAATTAATTGAACCTCGCATGAGTCATGGCCATGAGACTCAACTAAAGCTTAGGTATGGGGATGGACCTGTGCAGCGGCAGTGAACTTAGCGCTTGCGTTGAGTATGACGGTACCAGTGGGTCCCAAAGTCAAAAGTACTTCATGGCTGCGTTTCGGATTGATTGCTGTAATGAGCGACTTGCTATCGGACTAACTGAGTGTCGCATCACTTTGGGACCGCCTGGCTACATGTTGTATGAGACAAAAAATTTTTTATCAAGGGTAGCATTGCTCTGCATGCTTTGCCGTTCTGTTCATTAGCAGCGATCAAAAGCAGCAGAACAACAACAATTACAGCAAAATATAAAAAAAAAAAACAAAAAAAAAAAACAATACAAAACATTTAATGGAATTCATGGGTGCGTTGTGGTGTGGTGTACTGTCATAAAGCATGGCATATATGAAACTACTGTATATAATTAGAAGAGCAGCAACGCCATGGCTATGCTCGGTTGTGCGCAGCCTGTTCCACACAAAAGCATTTACTCATTACGACAAAAAACAAGAAGCAGTCGCAGATACAAATAAACTTTCAGCATTTACAATTGCGATTGTCTGTTCTTGTATGTGGTTACTGTTGTTAAAAAAAAGCGACACCACCCATTTTATATATGGTCGTATGCATTTATGTACAGTGAAGCTCGGATAAGTGCCACGCTGCTTAAATGAATTTCAGGCTTAAATGATTTCAAAATAAAACATTCACCGATGCACATTTACATTGTTTATAAGTTTTACTTATGAGTTCGTTATCTTATAAATGCGTTTAAAAAATTTTCAAATATTCTAAATATTTTAATATTTTTTTTTCTCAGAAAATTTTCTTTGTATGTGAGCTCCAATATTTAACTAATTCGAAACGGTATAAATAACGGATAAATGCCTTAATGAAATAATAACTATTCATTTAACAAAGATTTTTGTAAATGAGTTTCTCGATTAAATGCATCGCATTCTTGAAATTTTTGTACGACGCATTTAACCGAGATTCACTGTACATACGAGTATGAACCACATAAGTAGTGTGCAATAAATTTGAGTTCATATTCAGTGAAGTAAGCCGCCCGCAGATATGCTGTTTATTAGATGTTTTTTGCCGATGGTTTTGTTATTGTTGTGTACAATATTTAATTTAACAACAACAATTGTTCTTATTGTATTGTAGTTGATTAATTTAGTTCAAAGATCAGAAGCGATATACGCTCGTCTTCATGCCATTCGGTTGTGTTTGGTTCTGTTTAGCATATTGCTCAGTTCAGTTAAAAGGTGGGGCACATTTGTGCTGGAGCTCTACGCTTTTTAAACTGGAAAAATATCTCAACCGCAGGCAATACATCTGCTTTTGTCGAGCCCACTGTGGCTGGGAAATTTAATATGGGTTTTAATATGGGGTATGGATACATTTGATTGCGCTATTAAATTTTTATCGAAATATCGTTTCTGCTGTTATTATTTCAATGGTTTTCGGAGTGAGTAACAAGTGATATGCGACGACAAAACAGCAGAAGCAGTCACAGTCACTGATAGTACCGGGCATTACAAGATTTCGTCTAGTGCATAGGTGCTGCAAAGAAGATTTTGTCGTTCGGTTATAAGGAAATTATTCATTTAAGTATCAATGCCATGATTTTCACTTATGCTCGCTGGCCACTTCGCATTAGTAATGAAAATCAAAAATAATTACATGTTGAATACGAGGTAAATTATAGATGACATATGCATTTTCATGCGAAGTCAGTGTATGCGTTATTGAGAGCAAATGACATAATTGCAGCAAAGTGGTGCATTTTTACTCGCCAAGTCTACGGTTTGGCTTGGCACCACGCTCCGCCAAGCCATTTCCAAATTGGTCACTTGACACTTATTCCAGTGCACATGTGGACATATTCGTATGCAGCGGACAGACGATCGGTGCGTCGCACGTTGGAGCAATGAAGTGACTGGCGGTGCAGCGATAAAACAGTAATCCAAAGTAAAAGCTGGTCACCACCGCAGTCGCACATGGACACAGACATGCTTGTGGAAATGGAGACGAAAGCGTAAATGGAGATAACATTTGCATGGAAAAAGAAATCAGTACAACAATGAATGCACTTAATATTGTAAAATAAAATAAATGAATAAACAATTGCTCATACACAGCCAGAAGACTTGCACACTTGCAAGGCAAGAAACTGTACCAGGAATTTCGTTAAAAAAAAAAAAAAAAACTTATTATTACTGTTGTGGAGTCAGAGGTAGCGGAAAGCATGCTAAAGGAAAAAATAGCATAATGCAGAAGAATCAAAAGTCAAGAAGTAATAAATCGGATCTGCCAACAGGGAACTGTAATTTCATCAAACTTCGTTATCGACAACAATACTACTTCGATGAATTTTTACTCGAGGGTCATGGCCTGCAAATTGCCGAATTTCACTGTTGGCAAACTCTTGTAGAACACTTTATGTTAATCGTTGTTTAAGATTTAATCAAGCAATCCTTATATAACACAGGGGAAATTGAGCTCAATTACGGCATTTGTACTTGTAATTACTTTGGTAATCGAACCTAGCCAGCGTTTTGAATTCACCCAAACGATGGATTGCAGTACATTGCGTGCAAACGTGCGTGCTCGTGTGCTTGAGTGCGTGCCAGCGGCTTTCACTCCAGCGCATTACCCCTGCTGTTTTTGGGCGTCTTTGAGGCGATGAGCTTAACAGTAAAAATTATAAAATAAAACAACAACAACTATTACAATCGAATGGTAAATAATGCAAAAGCGCCTTTGTTATTGTAGTCAGAGAAAAATTTCAAAAAAAGTCCCTCGACGTTTACATTAAAAATGCATCTTATTTTAACATTTCAATTCAATTTAGTTTACATTTGAAGTTAACTACTACGTCAACAATTCAAGTAAATGCCAATGGCAGATTGTTTAATTAGATTCTAATTAGAATATTCAAAGGACTTGCTTATTGTGCAAAGAAATAAACATGTGTTCTCTTTTTTTCTCATGCATTTATTATTTTAAATTTTTCTCTTTGAAATTTTTTCTGCTCTTAGTCTGAGTGTTGAATATCTGTATACATACGTATATAAACAGTAACGCCTGTGGTATGTTTATGATATGGAAATTACGTATGCTGAAGAAGTTTTCGTTGCCGATATAGTACTGTATAGCACAAAAAACAAACGCAGCGGAGCAAGCGCTTGAGTTGTTAGTATTTAAATAAATTTTGCGAATCTCGATTAAAATTTTTCAAAGTTTCTGTTGGTTTTTTTTTTGCAAATGAATTAATTGGGCTCTGAATCATAATGTTAAAGATCTTCATAACTTACAGCATACTTTGTTCCAAAGCCTAAGCAGCACAAGCGCACAACAAAGCAAATATGTGAAAATTTTCCAAAAAAACCAGATTGATTGGGGCCGTTCAAGTATTACGTAAGCAGATTTATTACAATTATGATATAGTGAACCGATAAACAAAACATTGAGATATATGATTGAACATTACCTAGAATTATTAAATCTATGCTGCTACTGTTAAATGCAAATATCGCATAAATGCAAAAATGTTCCTATATTTTCGACTTTGCACTTATGCGATCTGCAATGTATATTCATATCATTTTGACCAAAAGTGGGTAATAAAAAAAAGCTGATGTCTTACCGTCTTTGATCGATTCCGCGTGCTGCACGGTGTTTCTCCTGTTTTTTCGGCTTTTACTGCAATTGCACCGGCATCGACTGCTACAGCTGTTGGTAGTGCTTTTGCTAATGCTTCTGCCAGTGCTTCCGATGCCGCTGTAAGGTGCGCTGCTGCCGCTGTGGTTGGCACTACTGGTGAAGTCTCTGCTGCTGCTGAGCCTATCAGTCGTTGAACCTGCAACAGGTTAGTCCCTGCTGGCGGCGACTTCACGATGCTTACATGTTTCATGTCTTTTTATGTGTTCATCCCTTATGTTGTTTGTTTATTTTTGTTTAGTGTTTATGCGGCGCATGCGGCAACCTTGGCTTACACGCTTTCCATCTTATAGACGTGTTTACTAGCAAAACAAAACACAAAAGAATCATAAAAAAAAGCACATAAAGCCTGGCAACGAAATAAACACATTAATTTGATCAGCCGCTTTTGTGCACAAACCTGCGAGTATGCGCCGGTATATCTTATTCATTTTTCAAACACAAAAATATATTTTTAGTTTCCCTATTGGCTTCAAAAGGTTATTAGTAGTTTGCACTTTGTTTTCTTCATTATTTCTTACTTGTTTTGTTTCTGTTTTTGATAAACCGTTTGTTGCTTTGTTTAAGTTGTTTCTGCTTTTGATAAACCGTTTACTGATTTACGTTTACTTTAGTTGGTGACCAAATAACCAAAATTACTTGATTAGCTCCGTACCACAGACACGCGTGTTGTTCGACAACTCAAAATATCGGACTGTTGGGTACTTTCGGTACGGTTATAGGATATGTCATCTTCACCATCAGCGTTGCCGTCGTCTTCGTCGTAAATGTCGTCGTTATTTCGGTTGTTGATTTTACATTGGCACTAGCTCTTTGCATGTTCAGTTTATTACCTCTACCTCTATAGCCGCTCTCCCATTGGGAGCGTCGTTCACGCTTACTTACTGCGTGTCAACACGCAAGCTGATTCACTTACTCACACATGCAGAGCATAATATCAGTCCGCTCAGTTTTGCCTATTTTGCTAACATCGGTGTAAAACACCTTTGAGTTGTGTTTAAGTGTTCCACTCGCGCACTCACTCCCACTCACTTACTCAAACGATGTCGTCACTATTGCCACATTATACGCACACTTCAATCGAAGAAAAACTGTAATAAGTGGCGTATTTTTATACCCTCTACCAAAAAATGATAAAGGGTATATTAAAGTTGTGCAAATGTATGTAACGGCAAGAGGGAGCCGTGGCAGACCCCATAAAGTATATATATTCTTGATGAGCATCGAAAGGCGAGTCGATCTAGCCATGTCCGTCTGTCTGTCTGTCTGTCCGTATGAACTGATCTCGGAAACGGTAAGACCTACAACCACCAGATATTGCACGAAGACTCTCCCAATACATAGGCATAACAAGTTCATTTTTTTTTCGATATTTGACCTATAACATACATATAGCTGCCATAGGAACGGTCGGCCGAAAACCCACATTTAGTAACCAAAACCCTTTTGTTTTTTACAAATTGTTCGCATTTCAATTGAGCTTTATGGTAATGTGAGAGAATGTAGAAAAAGTAAAGCTGCAACAGAGTTTCCAATTTTTCTCTTATGTTCGGCCGAAGGTGTTGGTTGTCACCCATCAAACTGAATTAACTCTTTTATGTGTTTTTTCATAGGGAATATTTTGAAATAATTATAAACGTTGTTGAAGAGGAATAGTTTTCAGTACTACACATTAAATAGAAAACTATGGGCAAAGCATTTTGTCTATTATATGAGAATTACAGGATAATTACTCAAGCAGGTGGGCACGACTCACTGCCCAAAAAGTTTGTCCTATTTTTAAAACGACCAATAATTTAAACTCCAAATATCATATTTGAGCTATTACATTGCACTTTGATTTTTTAAGATTCGAAATATTTGGATGTTGTCGTTGTCAATGTATTAATATGAGAACATGTATTGGTAGCCTGTCAGACTACAAGTTGTTTTTTTCTGATACTAGAAAACACTTCCTGTTTTTGTTGCTTTCGATTCGCGACACACTGCCTTTTCAGGATCAGGCTAACATAAAGATTATAAATATATGTATATATCCAAATGCCATTCTAAAATAAAATCTTTACAATAATAGCGTCACAACACAGTTAGACTAGAAAATAAATATTTGCAGTAAGGCAATACAGGTTTGAATCACAGCATAAGTTGAGCTCCGAATTTGTTCTTTGCTCAGACCGCATTCTCCAGTACACTAATCGAAGACGATGTGCGCAGCTCGCAGAGTTCTTGCATCAGATCCCGAAAGAGCATAGGATTGATATTGACACTGACCTTCATGAGCAGGAACCAGTCGCCAATGGTGAGATCGCGTAGAGCTCGCTGCACATGCCGCTTTGGCATGAAACGCAACTGACTTCGTATTATCTGCTCGCGAAGTGTTCTGCTCATTATAAGTGTGAGACGTACGACTAAATTGAAGCCAGACATGACGACCATCAGTAGGAACCAACACCAGAGAAACACGAAAACCTTCTCATTAAGGATGTTCAGCGGTAATATACAAAGATTGTCCATTACGTTAGCCGTGCCACTGACGCCATACTTCAGCACTTCGCACTTAGCGATCTTTGGAAAGACAAGCGAGGAAACTCGGTTCCAGCGATCCCAATCGTAGAACGGTATCGTCGCCATTGCGTGCATATACTTGGACCAGAAGCCATTTAAAAAGACATCGAGCACAATTATATTCACCACCTGTAGTAGAAACGGTATGAAAATCAACCGGATAGATTGACAGCTTAAACATTAACCAAAACTTACGCTAATCATGAAGTTGAGCACCTCACAGAAAACATACTTTGCCATATAGCAGTAATGCATATCCTCATAGTCTGTGGTGAAATACTTTACAAGCAAGCGCAGTCGTGTATTGTAAGTCTCCTCAGAGAGCAAGGCTTCGCCAACCTCCGAGCAGAGCTGCTTCAAGCGCTGACCCTCCCATACTTTCCATAGGCATGACGGGAAGTAGAAAATAAACGACTGGAAGAGCAGTAGTATAATAACCCACTGATAGTAGCGTAGATATTCTCGCTCTGTGACGCCGCGCACCTCCGGTCCAACACCCTCTGCAATGGACAGAGCACGGGCATAGGCTTCGTTGTACTTGGAGATCGTCTTGAAATTGCGTATGTTGGGTGCAGACGGCATTTTAAGCACTGGGGTCATCTTTTGCTCCCGCAGCTTAATGATGTACGTGCCCATGGTCCAACAATATGACTGCACGTACTCTAGATTTTTCTCCTCGCTAATGCACTGTATCGGATCACCAAAGTATTGGCGAGCGGAAAGCAACAACGAGCAGGTTAGCAGAATGACCACAGTGCACTTAGAGTGGATAATGAAGACAGCGTCGTAAATACGAATTGTCTTGAACTGCAAATATTTAGACAATGGTTTTACAGCTGAGTACATGTCTTCTGCTTTAGGGAAGATTTATCTAAATTAATCATTCGATTCTCCTCAGAAACTGTGCCTCTTTTCCCGACTTATCTGCCGTGACGGAATCATAAACGAAAATTAATTCCCGAACACCAACCCGAACTTGAATCAAAGTCGAAGACACAGCCGAGCGGGAATGTTTGTTAAAAAATAGTCGAAACATCTCTGATTGAGATCTCAGTATGAAGTTATGTCGAAATTTAGCCAATTCGTTTTTAAATCTAAGTTTGTACCTATTTTTGACTTCAGTTATATTAGGATTACTTATTTTCCCATGCCTCGTAAATCGTCTAGGCTAAATTATTTTTCTTTAATCTCTAAGTTCCATTTCGCCGCTGCAAGTGTTTAGTCGCTCATTATGTGTCTGGTTGTCTGGATTTGTGCTTACAAATTAATGAAAATAATGAATTATGAATTATGAACCAAAATTAAAAACTAAGTTGTAAGCTAAAAGTTAAGTGCTTTCAAATCGTCTGAGTCGTTGCAATTTAACGAAATTTTTTGAATTTATGCACATGAAGGGTTGCATAAAAAAGGTACTAACAGTGTTGCAAAACTAGACCAGTAGAGTTGCTGTTCGATTTTCAGTACACCAACTCAACTCAACTCAACATTTTTAATGCATTTTCACGTTATGTTCAAAATGCGTTGATTCAGCTTTTAACACATTGATATACTTGTGACGTCAAAATTGAGAGTAGTGAGCAATTTTCGAGAGCGTAAGAAGCATAATTGTACTATGATAGCGACATAGAAAAGAAATTAATTAGATTTAATAAATGATGAATATTATTGTTAAATAATTTCTATTTTGTTAGAGTACAAATGAATAGGAAATAATGGTCGCCAGTCTATGTGGATAATAAGCATTTCGTGTGAGTTTCATACGCTCAGGCCAACTTCATGAAGCCGACAATCGATAGTATCGGACACCCTACCCTAGGGTGTCTCAAAAAAGCTAAAACATTTGCCTATAACTCCAGTTTAATAACTCTTAAAAAATATAAAATACTGAGAAGCCAGGCTCGCTAATAAGTGAAACGTGTTTGGCTTAGGGCAATTATCCGTATAGAGAGGAAAACAAATGGCAAAGGTAGAAACTCGGTTTATTCACGTGCTCCCTGAACTTGACCTTCAAACAGAAACGTGGTATTACTCAACAAAAGCAAAACCATTTTACCAATTTGACTAGCGTTGGATTCATGAGTCTACGTTGATGTTTCTTGCCACTTAACAATATAATAAATAAATAAACAAAAGCAAAAAACTGTTTTCGATTTTTGTTTACAATTTTTTTTTTTGTTTTTTGTGCGTTACATTTGGTTTTCGGTATATTAACAATTGAACGCGAATTGTAAGAAAACAGTCTCAATAACAACGGGCATAAAAAATATGCGGAAGCAGAATAATGCGCAACCGCTTTAAAAATTTCTTGAAAAATATAAGAAATAAAATAGAGCAAAAAACAACAAAAAACGGAAATTAAGTTGGAGCTCATTTAAGCTTAAAAGCCAAGATGGCATTTTAAAATAGCGCGTCAACATTTGTTGTAGTTATGATTACGCATTGCGGCTCCTCGTACCTAACAAACGACACTTTTTTCGCTTGCACTGTAAAACTAAATGTAATAAAAATATTTGAAAAAAAAAAATTATTATGACGTGATGTTACGCCTTACCAATCTGTATAATGATATGTGCCATAAAGATCCAAACAGTAATTGGCGAAATACATGGTTTTTGTTTAGAACTCAATTCAAGTATTTCTAATAGCACAAGTAAAGCTCGGAAGCACAAATAATATACTCAATTGGTTTATGAGGTAATAAATACTTGAATTAAATATAAAATTAATAAAAATTTAAAAAGAATGACTCGACTTGGGAAGTAGTTTTTAATTGAAATGACAACAAATAAAAATTTCAAATATTTGCTTGGCAATTGCTTTTTTATTTTTGAAGTATATTTTGCTAAAAAAAAAAAAATTTAATTCTGCTTTTTCTTTTTTATTTGGTTTTTTTTATGAGCAATGGTTTTGTTAATGGCTTTTAAGGTTCTGACTGTGATGCTGACGAAAACTCCACGAACAAAAAATCATTCTAAATGAACAAAACGCAAACATGAAGCAAAAATAAATTAAAAATTAACTTCCGCAAAATTCCTCAGAGCTTTTTTTGTTTCTTGTTTTTTTAGTTTTTTTTTTTCGTTTTTTTTTTGTGAAGTTTCTGTGAATTAAAATTATTTGCATTTATGCCAATATCTTGCTTAGTTATTGATGCAAATCATCTGCTTTTGTTTTTGATTTTGCTTGTTGCGGTTTCAATGTCAGTTCATATACTTTCGTTGTTGTCTTTTGCTAACTTCATTTGTCCTTGACTATGTCTATGCGTGATAACAATAACAAACTGTTGACTGAGGTTGTTGCGAACCCGTTGTTGGGCTGTTCGTCTAGCCAATTGTAGCGATTTGATTTGACTGCCTCGGCCATGGCAACAAGGGTGCAGCGGAGCTAGGAACTTTCCTTATTAACGATGTCCTCATCAGAATCTTTGTGTTGTCTGACTGTTGACGCCAGTAGTGTAGTAATAGTGTGCCATGTAATCAGCTCATTGTCTGATTCAGTTAACTTGTCATCCGTTTCTAATTGGCTCATACGTCCGCTTAGCCAAACTGATGCCAAAAGATCAATTGCAGATCAATATGATTTGCACAATAAGTCCATAAATTGTCATTGTGCTGCTATTGCTTTGTATCCCTTGACTTGATTTGTCTTCACTTTCTGTAAAATCACCTTTAAATAATATTTAACTCATTAAGCAAAATAAAAATATCGTAAAAAAAAAAGACAAATATAAAATAAATAAATAACACACACTCTTTTGGGACAGCCACTTTTTTTCAAAACTTGGCTTTTTATCTAGAAGTGCCTTCTCAGACCGCTTCGTATTGCGTTTAATTTAAAACTGACTCCAACTCGGTTTTAGATTTGAACTTGCACTCATACATAACTTACTCAACTCAAACGCGACTAACTTGGCTAACAAGCTCAATGAGATTATAAAAAAAAAATACAAATAAAAACGGCAGCTCAGAGAGTCGCGGTATGGAGCAGCATATAAGTGAAGGAAAAACAACAAACAAAACATAAAATGCAAGAAAAAAAAAACAAAAACAAAAATTAAATAAAAACAAAGAGAAGTATACGTCAGAACTAAGTGCTCGGTTTTTGATGTTGCTCTTAATATTGCTTCTGAGTCATTCATTCATTCATTATATCATTACAAAATGTTGAGTAGAATTTCAGAGGTTTGATTGTTGTTGTTCTTTTTATTCTCAGCTCGTTTTTTAAACTATTAAACTGGTTCTTCTACATCGTCTCATCGGCATTATCATGGTCAGATCACAACGTTAAGAGACATCTACTGTTAAGAACTTCTTGTTGTTCATATTAGATAGGGCGGACGATTGCGATGGATCACAGTTCCACTTTTCCAGTGTCAAGTTAATCGCCTGGTGCCATATAAACCACTTATCAGCCTGAAAATGATTTATTGAGACTGGATTTCGTTTTATTACCGATACCGACTAAAAATACAAATTCTTTTTCTGCGCAACTGCTGCTGTCCCCTGCTCACTTAGCCATTAACCATTTAATTTGTCGTCGTTGTCGCTTTTGCATATACATATGTACATACATACATATGTACATATATACTTTTTTATGTTTTTGCCACTTGTCTATCAGCTTTTAATTAACATTTAAGTGCCAATGAAATTTTAATCTATTTTTTTTGAAGTATTAAAGCTGCTTTGTTCACTTGTTTTTAAACAGTTTTTTTTTGTTGGTCTAAAACAAAGTTAACTTGAATAAACTGAATTATTTTGAATGAGTGTCGAGGCACATTAGTCTGGAAAACTCTTGGGATAAGACACAGCTGTCTGTAATGAGAATTCCTGAGATTCTCATAGCGAGTGGAGATCGGTTTGTACTTCACTTGACGAGTTATCGGACACCGATACGCAGATTAGGCGATGGCATAAAAATTTTGGATTTCAAAATGCAGAACACGTTTTCCCATATCATTTTATGGGCCCTGCTTTTGGCTGATTAAGAGCAAGCGCGTCATTGAAACAATTCGACCAATCCCGACTAATCAGCAGATCGAGGATTGGCGTATAAAAGTGGCGGCATGCCCGAGAAGCCAATCAAAAAGTTAAAGAACTGCATAACACAAACATGAACATTCAAAGTGCATTAATAGGACTTATGTTGGTGACGGGGGTGAGTGTCATGGCAAAAAGGCGCCACAGGCGGCCATAGGCGGAATACTAACAACGCCGCACAATGTGCTTTCAATTGCTTCCACAGATCTGCGCCGCACCGGCCGCAGAAGATGCAGCCGCCAACTACGAGGCCGTGTTCAGCATCGTCAACGAGGCGGAGCAGCTGGCCATAGCGACGGCCAAGACGCTGGAGCACCAACTTGACGAAATCGTGCTGAGCCCGTTGCAACAAGTGGATGAGGCTGTGCTGGCCATCGAGGAGCTACGACCCGAACATGAGGAATGCGTGGCTGCACAGGACGAGCACATCGGCAACGTGGTTGGAGCAGCGCACGACCAAATGGCTGATTGTGGCGTTGTCGCGGCGCACACCTCGGCCAAAATTGTCGTAGACGTTAACGCTGCTCTTCAGCAGCTGATCTTTGATGGCATCGATCTATTGATCACGTACAGGAAGTGCGATAGCTACAAGAGCAAGATTTTACGTACCACCTGCTTTACGAACTTCGCGATCAAGACAACTCTTTACTTGAACAACTCTCGCAAGTCAATACGCACGATCAAGAAGAGCACTAATGAGCGCGTGCCCGCCGTATTCAGCGACGCTGATGTCTGCACTCACGATGCCGCCGATCACGCAACAGCCGAGCTGGCGGAGATCAGTGAGAGCATCAAGTCCTGCCACTAAGCATGCTCGCTAATCGCTTTGTCGACATGCACCATGTACGTGTTTGTGTAAATTCGCATTGTGAAATACAGTATGACCTTAGAAATAATTACCTCGGCCAAGAATTAATTTTGTTGTTTTATTAGGCAATCCAGAAATGCCAAGTTTTTATGAGTTGCTATTTTATAGTTGTACTGTTATGCTGTAGGTGGATTAAATTTTTCTCAATTCACAGTCTCCTCAATCGCCTCTCTCTCGCTCTCCCACCCTCTTTCACTTACGTGCAGAACACAACAAAAGTCGAAAGGTCAGCCTGTACCAATGCCGTTATTTGGCTGTGTTGTTGTTGTTGTGTCTGCGGCTCATATTGCAAAACCGTTGCCAAAAACCCAGTACACAGTATACAGTAAATGTATTTGGTTATTGTTGTTGTGGTTTTTTAATTAATACTTGAATAGGTTGATAAATGCTAATAATTATTCATAATTGAAAAGCCCCAAATTCTCGAGCAACAGTTTGCTTGCGTTACCTTGTGTTGCAGGTTTGGGCTGCGGTTCAGTTTCAAAGTTCGCTTTAGTTTCAATAATCGGCACGAATCGATTTTAATTATTCATTGGATAAATGCACGAGTATTGCTTACATAGAACTTACAACGTACAGAGAAGAAAAAAAGTCATAAATGCAACTGCGTACAAATTGAAGCCCACACGAATTTGTCCACCATTCCATTTATCAATCTAGCCAATTAGCTATTCACCCAATAATCCATCTAGCAATAATGTGACTCGGCAACGAAGCGTAACCCCTAGAATTCAACGTAGAGCGTCAGTACCGCAGTCGACGTCACCTTGGCAACTGACTAAGGTTCGGTTACAGCTTTGGCAGCCACACCGATTGTTGGAACGCGTTTGAATGCAAAAAAGTGCAGTTGTGTGTTTTTTGTTATTGCTGCTTCGATTACTGCGTTTGTCCACTTAACGATGCAACTAAACTGGTTGCCAATGTCACAAACGCATGGTCTAATTAACTGCCATTTACTTGTGCCGTACTGCACTTGCAGGTCACAACAGCCGCTAGAGACACATTCATTCGTTATAAATTAAAGTTCAAGGTGAAAAATTAATTACAACCTTGTGTTTTTCTTTTCAATTTTTGAATTTATTTATACAATAGAAAATTATTTAATTGACTTAAAATTAACCATAAAATTCTCCATGTAGCTTTTGCCCAGTATACGCAGTATATGCACCAAAGATTGATGAAAGTGAAGATATGTCTCCTGTTATTTTAATTGTTATTTTAATTGAAAACTAATAATAATAAAGTATTAAAAGCACAAGCACAATGATCGACTTCGTTTATTACATGAAGAATTTATATTTATGCCATTGCCATTCTGCCATACACGTCAATGTTTGACACGCAGCTTTTAGGCTTTCAACATTTTTTGGAAGTGATACAAATTAGCGATTTTATGGATAAATCTGCCACAAAAAAAATATAAAATACCTAAGATAGAACCACACGGCGATTTTCCACTTCCAATTGTCCTTTTTTCAAACTTGCAACAAGTTCGTTTCAAATCCAGTTGCATTAAACGGACGGGTTGCAAGTTTGCTTCGAGCAAACATGTTGCATGATACAAATCTGACGCTGGGCCCATACTGTGGTTCAAGTGGCATCACTCACCTTGTGATGCAGCTACCTAATTTTTCCTAGCCTACATATAATTTGATTTCAATTTAAGGTTTAATTGATGTATCAGTTTTCTATATTATTGACTTCTCTCGTTAACGGACGCCTATTTCATTTATTACTTAAATATCATATAAATATAAATCGTTCGGGAGAGGACAGCAGAATTGTAAGTGGCAAACAGTTGATGCGCAACGAAACTCAGTACTCAAAATCAAACAAACCACTCAATTTTCGACTCAACCAAATAAGCCAAACCCTGCATTTAGAATCTCTGAAGTCGGTGTAAATTCTTATTTTTCTATTATTTTATTGTTATTTGCGCTTTCGTACGATGTGGCATAGTAAAAGGGATATTTCATTCATGTGTTGCTGACAAAGATAATATTTTAACGATTTATTGATATAATTTCAATTTTAAATTTTAAGCAATTTTGCACTTTATGTAGCAATTGGGTTCCACTATATTTTCTCTGAGTGTATTTTTGTTAAAAAAAGCTTCTGCACACACACTCACCATCTCTTTTTATCATTAGCATTCTTACGCTGCGACGAAATGATGGTCAATTTCGCATGGCAGAGAAAGCAAGTTATATTTTCACGTAAATCAATCCAGTGTGCATAAAACTGTATTAAACAACGTATATTTTGTGTTTTACGTGACTTATATAAATTTAAATGTCCCCACCGAGACCTATGTGAAAATGGTGTCAGCCCTAACATGTACAGCAAAGCGGTTGGGTTACTTAGGGCTGTCACCTTACGCGACTGAGTCTGCGACTTCAATACAAAAATTGAGTGCACGTCAAATAGCAACGCTGAAGCGGAATAGAGTTTACAGAACACGAAACCGTTATTTCTCAGTCAGACGCATAGTGAAGCTTTTGACATTTTGTGTTTGTTGTGTCCAACGACCGTTTGAATCCTGGAAGGAATTTTCAGTAGTTATAAATAAAAAATAAAAACAGTTAAAGAGAGAGGCAGTGAGGAAAATTGGTGATTGAAATTTAAATAGACGAAAATGTTTAGTAAAATAACAAACCGTCTTTAAGTATGAGTAGGTCAGTATAACTACTAACTTAATGGACGGCTAAATCTATTATTCTGCTTTCCTTCCCTTGCTAAGAGAAAGTTCGATCCTATGTAGCAACACATTTAATACACACTGCTAATGATTGTGCATTCTATTATTTTGACATAGTTTATATCTTTCCGTTGGCAGCAGCGACAACGAAACGAGACACTTTTTTATCTTTTTTGCGCGACAAAGACAGAAGACAACTTCTGTGTCACAACTCTGCCGACACTTTGATGACTATGTAAGTAAATATTAAAATGTGAAAATTACTATGCTAACATAGCCTCAGTGTTAGACACAACGCTATCCCATACATCCTACACATTGGAGCTCTAGACACTATCACTGAACCGCATTTTTTCAAATTTGCTTTTATATTTTATCAAAGACAGCTAAAGCAATTTTTAGCCATTGTTTGCAAAAAGTTGATAAGTTCGAAAGCTTAGTAGCTGGGGTGAACGAATTTTTTTTCAGGTTCAATGCCTGCAGGTGGAAAATTCGTGTTTTTAATTTTTGCCTATTTTTATTCTTGCTTTTTTAGCAACCAGCAATGTATAATATTAAAATTCAAAAATTGCTGCGGAGCACCTTTGCTGCACGCACGGTATTACAACGTATTAAACGTAAATATAAACTATGTTACAATGTAACTGCATGCAGCGCAGGTACTCGCCACCATATTCCTGGTGGTTCTTTCTTTTTTGTCGTAATTTTGGTTATAATTTCTCTCCTTGGCGATTTGTTTTTCTTCTCGCAGACACTACACCTGCTTTGTTTTGCCGGCAAAGAGAAAATGCTTTTAGAGTAGTGCTCTGCTCATAGCAAACTTTAGCATGGCTCAAAGCACCTAAGTCGCTTAGACGCTCAAAATTTTGGATTTTCTTTGTTGAAATTTCAGGCTTTCGGCCTAAAAGACGTCTAAAACGACACTTCATTTTTCGGCAAATATCACAACTGCAACAGCTGTTTGCTCTCTACTTTTACTCTTTTGTCGACGATCAGCGTTACACCTGCGCGCTTTCGATGTTTACTATTGTATTTTTTTTTCGGTTATGTTTTGTAGTTTCCATTGCTTTTGCTGCTGCCAGTTGCCGCTGCACCGACGGTTCGCATAATCTGGCTGCAGTCTCGAACGTTTATTCCATTTGGAAGCTGTAACGCGGCAACGTGCTTAGCTTTTCCTCGGCGTACGACGCTCATCGCTGCTGACTCAAACGCGCGCACATTTCATTTGTAATTGTTTCTTTTCTTTTTTTTGTTGTTATATTGTATTGCTTGGTGTTTGTTTTCTGCTTTTTTTTCGGTTTGTCGCGGTGGATTTATAATGTTTATCGTAAGTGCCGGGGAGCATTTAATGCACAAGTGAAAAAAAAAAAAAACAAAAACAAAACCTAATTATTATCAAGATTATCGAAAAGTTAAATATGTATATAAAATATACGTTGAGCAAGTTTATTGCTTTGGGGCATTATTAAAAATAATTTTATAAAAAAAAATTTTTTTTGTTTATTTTTTTATTACAAAAAAAAAAAAATAAAACAGCAACAACTGGTTCGGAAAACGTAACTTACATCGGCCAACATTTCACATAGACGAGTAAGTTTTCTAAAAAAGTATACAAACAAAATAATAATATTATGACATCCATCTGGGCCTTCTGGATATATGCGAGAAACAAGTGTACAGTGCACGCTTGATAAGAGTTCTTAGAATGGAAATCGGTTTCTTATTTTTAGTTTAATTTGTTTTCCAGTTTGTTTTTTGTTTACTTTTATTATTATATTCTTTTTACTTACTTTTTGCCGCTGTTGTGTGGGTTTTCATTTTTTTCATTTTTTTTGTTATTTTGCGCATGCCTTTGATGCGCATGTCATGGTCTATAAACTTGTATATATTTTCTATTTAATAAACATTGTTGTTTTTTTTTTATATTAATTTTCCTTGCTTTTTATTCGCATAAGCAAAAGAAAAAACGTTGAAAGAATTTTTGTTCAATTATTTTTAATACAACACGCGAATTGTACGCGATTTTTTTTTGGTTGCCAATGTTTGTACAGTGAACTCACGATATATAAATTTTAACTATCTCAACGTGTAAATTATTTATTGCTCAAAGACAATATAGACATAAACGAAATATAACTTAATAAACAAAATGTTTCACAGTTTTGACATAGTTTATGTCTAAGCTGTTGCTACAGCGATTTTCTTACTAATCATTGCGCAGACGGGCATTCTTGCACTTTTATGCATTTTCTGCGTGACAAAGACAGACGATGAATTATATAACACAATTTTGGCGACACTGCTGACAACGTATGTGTTTAACTATTGAAATGTAAAAATTACTTCAGCTAACATAGCTACAATGTTAAATACAATGCCAGCGCACTGGGTCTCGAAGCTGGAATCTCAACTTTCAGAGATCCATACTCTGGCCCTAAAGCACTAAAAATTAAAACTAAAAAATTGCTGCCTATGTATACTATGTTCCAATGTAACTGCGTGCAACGAAGGTACTCGACACCAGACTACTGCTGCTGCTGCAATGCTTGTACAGCAAAATCTCCCAAAACAGAAAGCCCCAATAACCGAAGAAAATGATTGCGACCATCGGTGTCCTAAAAAAAGGACAATCTGATAATAATGAAAGTGGTCTCACGAATGGTATATGGTATGATTGCTAAATGGAACGCGTCCACTGTACATCGTCTCTGTGCCAGCTTATGTTTTACTTTTCTTCTAATTGACGCATGCGTGTTGCATGCTGTCTAACTGTGGCAACTGCAACTAATGCTAATCAGGCTTTTAACATTTATGAACGTGTTACTTTTTTTTTTCTCTTTATTGTCGTTGATATTGGGTTTCGCCGCTCCCTTCTCCCACATTGTTGCTTTCTTTTCACAATAATAGTTTCATAATTTGCGTCAATGGTAAGTTTGTGCGCAGACTGTCGCGTTCGCGTTTGTGGCATTTTCACTTTCAGTAGTTTTATTTGTTTGTTGTTATTGTTATTGTTGTTGATGTTGTTGTGGTTTTTTTTTCTGTTTAATTTGCTTTCCTACGCATAACAATAATTAAAATAAATGCAGATATTGCAATTGCTGGCAATTTTACACAAACACAACATTGCACGTTGCTTTGTAATTAATTTTGCATAAACGCCAATGTTGTTGTTGTTGTTGTTATTATTGTCATTGTCGTTGCTCTATTGCTGCTATTGTGAGTTTCCATTTTGTATGGCGCAATGTTAATGTGTTGCATTTTTTGTAGCTGATTTACGATTTCTTAGATGTGAAAAGTTTTTTGTTATTATTCATATTGTTGTTATTATTGCTGCTGCTGATGCTGTCAGTGTCTGTGGCTTACACACCAACACAAGCCAAGCCAATGCAATGCAATGCCAGCGAAGCAAACGTTGACAATGTCAAAGCACTCACTGACGCGAATTGTTTCATGAATTTTATGTCTTTTTTTTTTAATACCCTGTACCAAAAAAATGGTAAAGAGTATATTAAAGTTGTGCAAATGTATGTAACAGGCAGAAAGAGGCTTGGCAGACCCAACAAAGTTTAGAAATTATTAAACCTCATCGAAAAACGATGTACAAAATTCCGAAATTCAAACAAAGATTCATTTTGTGTAATTTGTAGCATTTTTCCAAAAATACAAGAAACTTCTCAGTTTACAAGGCAAAGTTGTTTTTATAAATTTTTTTTTGCGGAATTCAAAAAATTAAAAATTTTCTAAGATGCTTAAAAAACAACACAACAAAATACTAAAATAATGCAATGGACTGTTGACTTATGTTGTGTATATTGCAAATAAACTTTTCACCCAAACAAAAGCAACAACAGCAATAATGACAACAATTTTGCAAAACTACCAAAATTTGGCCACAGCTAAGTAAAGCGAAACTTAGCGTTTCAAGACTAAATAAGCAAAAGCTTTTACCTTAGGCTGGGCTTAATTTTTTTGTTGTTTTTCTTTTGTTGCCTACAAAAACCATCTTATTTATTTATTATTTATTATGGCTTAGTAAGACAACAATTTGTAGTCGCTTGCATACTCACACACACATACACACACACACACACACACACAGAGAGAGAAATAAGCATTATTACACAGATAAGTTGGGGTGTAGGGTGAACTGGAGTTAGATTCAGCTGGGCGGCTGCAGATGCATGAAATGTATCTTTATGAATTTGTAACAGTAATAACGACACTCTCGACACAATTGGTGCCGCTGCAACAGCTTCGCCATAACTTAGAATGAAAGTATACAAATAGACTTTCATCGAAGCTACATAGCTGCCACTTCGGCTGCGCATGCTCGCCAACAAGTAAAGCTACAGATACAGTTGCAAATACAGATACAACGTGTATGTATGTGTTTTTCAGCTATAAAGAGATACATTTGTCAATGGTTATCTTTTGTACAAGAAATTATAATAATAATAAAAAAAATGAATAAAAACCGCAGCATGGTGAATTTTATTTACTCCCAATCACAGTCACAACAAAAGCACACAATGCAGCAGAAATATCAATAATTTACATATATACACACACACACACATTTGTGTTAGTAAAAATACGAATTTATTAATACAATAATTTCGTATAGGTTTTTGGCTTTCATTGTCATTTTCGTTGTTGTTGTTTTTGTTAATCGCGTTCTCGTTGGTTTTCCTTTATGCAGCCACACAACAATGAAAAATCCCAATTAACATGATTATCGGCCATTCGATTGTGTGACGCTGTGATGAAGTATCACAGGCATTTGCTACAGAAATCATGCATTCAGAGCTACGCATTTCTTTTCGCTTTCATCAGTTTTCATTTTGTGTTGCCCTTCGCCAGCGACACAGCAGACCGCCTTGTGGCGGTATTTAACGGTTGCTGACACAAAGCATTTTGGATATGTTTTCGGATATGACTTGACTGCATTAGTTATATACGGATATGTCAGATCTTTTGTTGTGCCATGGCTATCGATGCTGCTGGCGCTGCGAAAGTGAAACTAAAAATACCAAGAATTCACTTTTGCCAACGGAAAACAAAAAAAAAAACAAAAAATGAAAAATAAAAAAAATAACAAAGTCATAAATAAAATGCCAAAGACCCAGAGACCCCAAAGCCCAAAAGTAGCACATAGCTGAAGATTTCTTTGCGCTTCTACTTATTTGCAGTGAGCATAGCTTTACCTTACACACAGGGGCAGCAATGATTTTCTTTATATTCTTGAGTTGCTGGCGTAAGTGAAGATCATTTTGCGCAGAGGAATCTTTATGCATGGCAAAGGCATAACATACATATATGGCACTGACAGACGGTACGCAAAGCCAGTGTTTCATTTGCCATTCTGCGTGAAGCATCCTTCAACGTCAGCCAAAAAAAAAAAAGATGCAATTTTCTATTTAATTAATTTTTATACAAAATTTGAACATCATAGCCAGAAGCAACGTTAAGCTAAATTAAGCCAAGTCAAGCCAAGCACGAAGCCAGCGAAGCGAAACGAAGCCGATCTCGGCGCATTAAGCGCATAACCTCAAAAGGCAAAGATGCGACCGTAGATCAAGACGATGTAGATGTATCCAAGTATATACTTTCATTGAGTATGCCTTTCTATGCATGCCATGGGCTCAACGTTGGCCATGTGACGCACGCTTAGGTGGAGCCACGGAGCCACGGCGCTGATCGACAAATCTGCAGCTAAGCAAAAGGTTCAAAACTGAGTGAAAGCATTTTAAGGCAATTGCAAAAACAACAACAACAACAACCAAAGCAGAAACAACGTAAATAGTTTTGCGACAGCGCAAAAACAAAACAAAATAAAAAAGCATTCGAGTTGCCAAACGAGCTTCGACCAAGAGGTGTTTGACACTGCTGACTGCTGCATAAATGCCATTTGCTCTGGCGCATGGTCATTGTCTGTGTGTATGTATGTGTGTGTGTGTGTGTGTGTGTGTGTAATCATGCAGCATTTATGACGTGCGAGCGCAATGCCAATGTCAACATGAATTTTTGCTATTGTTGTTGTTGCTGCTATTTTTTATTGTCATCTGCTGATAATGTTGCTGCCCCCCATGTTGTTGTTGCCTTGCCCCATAAGGATTGCATTGTGGACGCTGCTGCTGCTTGTGTGTTATTATTGTTGCACAATGTTAATAAACGCTTTTCTGATTTTGCTGCATGTATAAATATGTTTTCTTACACATATCTGTCTGTCTGTCTGTTCATCTGTCTTATTAGGTTTTATGGCATTGCGGCAACACAATAAGATATTTTGCTATTGGCCATATAACCAAAACAAATTCAAAAGCAATGATACAGCAGCAATGGTAATGGCAACAGCAAAAAAATTGACTTGATTTTTTCTTTATTTAAAATTTTTTTTTTTTGTTTTTAGTATTTACATAACATTTGGAAATTTTTTGCCCACATGCATGCACCAGCGCCAGCAAATGGATTATTACTATTTCACATGCTGCTGCTCGCGTATGGAGCAAAATTATCCAATTTATGTGTGTTTCGAAAGCGAAATATTTTCAAAAAAAACACTTTCAATGCAGATTTTTATGAAATCTTTCACAACTCTGCCTGAACTCTGTCATTATACATGGCACATAGTAATGCATGAATTGGGTTTTTTATTTACATTGATTTAATTTTAGTACTCAATATTTAAATAAAATATTTCATTGCCGCACATGTGTATTTTTAACAAAGTTTATTATTTAGCTTGAGGTGAGTTTGCTCGGTCAGATGAATTATTGTTTTTGTAGGATTCTACCCACAATTTGTTAACTGACCGTATGAAATGTTGTTGCATTAGTTGCCTCTGCTTGATCTTAGATTCCGACATGACAAATCGTTTTCAAGCGATGGCGAGTGCAGCAGACAGAGTGTCTCACACAGGTCGCGCTCTAGTTTGGTTTTTACTTTTACTTACAAATCGTAAAAGGCCGAAGCTGAAACTGAAGCTGAAGCTGAAGCACACTTGGCTGGCATTGTGTGTT
>JBAMBQ010003132.1:0-24109 GCA_037044495.1 Stegana nigrithorax | reverse complement strand
TTGAGTGTTGTGTCATTTTCTGCTTGGATCTTCTCTTCTTGCATCGGTTTTCCTAAGTCATCCTTACTGCACTTGATTGTTTCGTTAGAGTTTACTATTGAGGTATTGCTAGTCTTTTTTTGTGGTGTAGTTTGTGTCGTCGAGTCAACCTCTTTCACAGCATGCACATGTTTTGCAGTTATTTCCTCTGTTAACTCTGAAGACGTCTTACTTGTCGCTGTTGTAAGAATGTTTGACCCTGTTGCAGTTGCTGCTTCGGAATCGGTTGCAGTGCCAACCGCTGGATTAACGGCCTCGTCGACTAAATCATGCAACACTGCGCTCACAACTTTCGCACTAACTTGACTAGGATCAGCAATAGCATCCGGTTCGGTCGTCACAGTTTCTTGCCCAGTCGTGATAGTAGGTGATTCTTGTACGCTATCCGCCGATACCGTTGAGGCTATTTGGATAGCTGTTTGCATAACTTCTTCAACAATTTCTTTAGCAGTTTCCCCGATCATATCGTTCACTTCGTCTCCTCTTTCAATAATATTGTTATTGTTGGCCTCGGTAAGAAAACTTTTGCTGGCTGTCGCATCCGTAACCTTGTCTATAAGTTGTTCAACAATGTCCCGTACTACTATGGAGACTACATCGTCTTGTTGATCTTGTAGGTTCTGCAGGTTTTCATAAGTTACTGAATTGCTTGAAACGTTTGTTTCGGGAGTGAGCGTACAGCTATTTTGCGTTGCCTCGATTGCTACTGGGTAAGGCAAATTCATCTTCTTCTCGTATGCATCATTCTTTTCGTTATTGTTTAGCTTGTTCGCCTGGTGTGTTAATGTATCTTCAGTCTTATCATTTGATTTCTCTTGTATAATCGTCGTAGGGAATGGCGTGCTGCTAACAGCGGTGAAGTTTGTATTAGTTGTGGCATTGGTGGTATCATTTGTATTAAGTTGAGTTTCGACACTCTGTATCTTTTCTTCGTTCACCGTTGGTTTCTCGTTCTCATCCCCAACAATGTTATTGTTATTTAAAACATTTTTGTCGACCTGCGGCGGTTCTGTCGTGGCTGTGTCAGCTACAAGATTTGTTTCCGTAGTGACTTCCTTTGTCTGCTTCTTCTCATTCTTGAGCACACCTTGCACCACCTCGTTCACGGCTAATTCGATTTCTTCGTCCTTGAGAACAGAAGATGCTTCTTGCATTTCGTCAACTACAATCTTACATTCATTCAAAGCATTTTCGGAACTTTGAAGCACATGATGCACATGTTGTTCTATATCAAGCTTATCGTTATGTATTGCGATATCGTCTTCCTCAAGATCGGCGTCTTCCATATTATTGGTCTTTTTCGATGGCTCCTTGCTGTTTGGGGTTTCTGTTGCGGATTTCGTTGTAGTAGTATCTGGGCTCTCTGTGCCATTAATATTGTCAGCCGAGACCACCATCTCTGTCTTAATTTGCTCATTATAAACATCTGATATATTTGCTATGACCGATTTTTCCACTGCTGTCAATATGTCACCGTTACTGGAGCCGTTGTTTTTGTTTTCATTTGTCGTTTGAATTTGCTCCTCCAACTCACAAGAGAATTTACGTGTCTCGATTTCTTGTATTATCGTTTCCTGAGTAGTAAACTCTAACTCTTCGCTCACTATTTCGTCTACGGGCACAGCGTCGAGAGAGGATATTGACACAGACATCTTAACGGCAGCTACATTATTCTCTTGTTGGTGGCTCTGGTGCTGCAATTCTTCGCGTTCCCAACCACTTATCGTGCTGATAGGGCGCGCCTGGCGCAATGCAGGGTCTGTGATGTTGTCCGTTCGCTGCCGCTCATAATGCTCATACATCTGAGCAAATTGCAGCTTGAATTCCTCATAGGAAACTTTTGAATGGACAATAGCCAGGGTGTCAACCCAGACACGCCAACCACCGTATTCATGTTTAATTGCATGGTGCAGCAGCATACGAAACAATGAGTACACCATGTCAGAAATCTTCTGTTCCTCGGTGTTCTTGGGATGTATGTAGGCCATGGCAATTAACCACTCCTGCCAGACTGACATCTGCAACACTGTGCGCCGGTTTTCACGATTGCTGTTGCACAGCAACGTCATATCCGAAAGAAACAGCTTCTTCACTTCAATAAGTGCATCCGTCTGCTTTGATTGACGTATCAGCGTGGCAATCACTTTCAGAATCACTGAACAGAGTATGCTTATAAGTTGTAAATTAACGCGTTAAGCTAGTTCGTTCACACTTACTTGGATTTTCCAGGCGATAATGACTTTCTGGCTCGGGATGCCTTGTGTACAGGATTTGCTGCGAAATGTGCTCTGTCATAATTTCATAGAGCACGTTATATATTGGCAACGATAATGACTGCTCGTAAAGTAACAGTCGTTCAGCTAATAATGTATATAAGTTGTGTGGCGACATGACATCGTATTTCCGTCTGACCAGAGTCCAAGTGCAAAACAACAGCCAAGCGTTATAAAAAAAAAAGAGGAGACAAGTTTGTGTGTTGCTTAGTTAAATATCATGGCGGAAATGTGCTTATAACACAATTCAGGCAAAACGGAAAAGTCTGCCGTTCAGTTAGTTATGAAAACTGTGGACTACACTTACTTATGTGTGCTGCGCGACAAGAAAAAGCCAAGCAGCTTTAAGGCCTGTAGACGTATCAATTGACTCTCGGCGGCTAGTAATTTAAAAATGCTGCGGACGCCATGTTTAATATCAAATGCAGGTACCATTGAACTTGGATGTTCGGACATGAGCGAAATTAGCATCTGCAGCACATCATGCAGGTTCTCATCCTAATGCAAAAAGTAGCTCAAATAAGGTAATGCACCAGAAATGGAAAATTTCACCCCCCTTTACCTCATGCATCGTCGTTAAGTAATTAAGAATGCTTTGCAGTTCGTCTTCTTTGACGCCATTGCCAATCATGATTAATTGTTTTAAGAACAAAAGTATATAAGCGCGTATCGCCAAAATATCCTTTTGCGCTGGTCGCGGTCCATCTTTTGTCAGGAGGGTTAAAATACGCGTAAGTTAAATGATCCTGAATGGAGACGTCATTTGATTTGCGACACTTACCTAGTCCTTTAGGTAATATGCCGCTCTTAGCACGCGGATTCACAACCCAATAGTAATATTTCAATGTATGCACAGTCTGCAGTACAGTGCTCACGCGGCGCACATTGCTGTAGATTTGCGTGTCACTAAGGAACTCCGTGGCCAGGTAGGAGTAAAGGCGCGCCTGAACGTTCGCCGGTGTATAGATCCACAGTGCTGGATTAAAGAGTACATGGTCGAGTAGCTGCCACGTCAGAAACGAAAAACAAAACAACTACACAAAATTAGTCAAGTCACTTGGCTGTCCTTAGCAACAAACACTAAAGAGATGATCCAGGTGTATGTAATTTTTTTTTATTTAATTATTTTTTTTTTCGAATTAACACAAGAAAAATGTTACAACAAAACGAAAAGTATAAATAAATTGTATACATACTTTTCATTAGACGCAAACATGGCAGTGGTAAACTCATTCAGGTTGGTTTGGTTGATGGGTTTATATATTCATATAATATATATATATATATATATATATTTATATATATACATATATATGGTAGGTTTGTTTTATTGTTAGAGTATTTAAGGTTGTAAAACACATGCAGCAAACAGCAACCAATGCAACAAACGAACATTTAAAGAGAACATGATAAAACAAAATCAAATTAATAAAGGCGACAGCAGGCAAAACGCAATATACGTATAATAATGATAAATATTAATCGGAATTCGGTTCAATAAAGAACATACATGTATATTAATTTTCTGCTTACATATAATATTGTAAAACATAAAAAAAGTTAATAATTTGCTTTCATTTCGAAAAGGCGTAAACTCATAACACAGCAACATTAATGCATATGTGCCATATAAAAGGCTTTGTCTGCAACCCGGTTTCTATCTTGATTACTTAAAAACAGACAAAGGAACATGACTATTTAAAAGGTATTTAAAATAAATTTGAAAATATTTGCCTATGCATAAGCAAGTATATAATAATTAATTAATAACCAGCGTATATAACGTAAATATGTTTGTGAAGTTTATGAATTGAAATGTTTATCAGATTTGCCGAGTTTAAGCCAATCTGCGGCGAATAAAACAAGCCCGATAATAATCTACGTATGTATATATTCAAAAAATTCTTATATTTACATTATTCATCTTTAAGGTTACAGTCTAAAATAAAAAAAAAAAATAAAAAAAAACGTAAATTTTCATTTAAATTTTACTCATGCAAATAACCTTATGTTTGAACTTCGAACTTAATTTATATTATTATATTTTTATTTATTATATTTTTTAATCTAAAGTGAAAAAAAATAGTTTGTTTTTTAATACCTGTTTCAGTAGCAAATCGCTATTTGCTGACAGACATGTCACCAAATATTTCGTCAAGTTTAAAAAGGAGCCGAGCACTTCGAGCGTGAGGTGTTCACGTGACGAACGTTGGAGCATAAACGAAATAACTAGAAAACCGCGATTTTGTATCATATGCTGTTGTACTGTTTGTGAAGTTTCAACGAGTTCGCAAATGAAACCCAGAAGTTTGGAACTGTGTAGAGAAAAGAGCAAATGAAAGAAAAATATGTATTTTTAGAAATATGAGATCTTAAAAACTCTAGTACTCAAAGAAATTAATAAAACTAAAGTTAATTCATCATCAACGCTTAGGCCGAAGTGTATTGTATAGGGTGATTCATTTAGAAGTTTTTTTATACCCTGTACCAAAAAATGGTAAAGGGTATATTAAAGTTGTGCAAATGTATGTAACAGGCAGAAGGAGGCGTGGCAGACCCCACAAAGTATATATATTCTTGATCAGCATCGAAATGCGAGTCGATATAGCCATGTCCGTCTGTCCGTCTGTCCGTATGAACGCACGGATCTCGGAAACGGTAAGACCTACAATCTCCAAATTTGGCACGAAGACTCTGCCAACCCATAGGCATAACGAGTTTATTTTTTTTTTTCGATATTCGATCTATAACATATAGCTGCCATAGGAATGATCGGCCGAAAAGCCATATTTAGTAACAAAACCGCTTTATTTTTTAAGATATGTTTACCAAATTTGGGATTTAATTGTTTTACCTAATGCCCAATCACATATCTAAAAACTATGTATATCGGTTTACTATATCATATAGCTGCCATAGGAACGATCGGCCAAAAAACAACATTTACTGAGAAAACTTTTTTTGTTTATTAAGCAATCGTTATCAAATTTTGGATTTACCAATTCTAAGTAATATCCAATAATATTCCCGAATATTATAAATATCCGTTTACTATAACATATAGCTGTCATAGGAAGGATCGGCCGAAAAACAACATTTACTGAGAAAAACTTTTTTGTTTATTAAGATATCGTTACCAAATTTTGGATTTATGGATTCTAAGTAAATTCAAATCATATTCCTAAATATGATAAATATCGGTGCACTATAACATATAGATGCCATAGGAACGATCGGCCGAAAAATGGCTTTTACAAAAAAAAAAATTTTTTTTTCTTGAGATATCCTTACGTAATGAATACAAAATATTAAAGCAACAAAAAAATATATTAAGTTTTGGCTTCGGTACAGAGTTTTCTATAGTCGGTTACGCTCGACTATAGCCCTGCCTTTCTAGTTTTTTTATTGAAAATAAAACACACAAGTAGAAATTGGATGGCCAAATATTTATTAAGTCCTGAAAGAACATTCTCTGACATTTACTTTTTGAAAATAATTTCATGCAAATGTTGGCCGCGACTACACCGTAGATGGTCCATTCGGGAGGTCCAATTTTAGATCACTCTTTCCAGCATTGCAACTGTTTATTGACGTAGCCATTGAACCAAAAATGTGCCTCATCACTGAACAAAATTCGACACGAAAACAGCGGATCTTCGTTGAGCTGTTCCAGAGCCCATTTAGAGGCGTTATTGCGGTGTGAGTCTTTCCATGATGATTTGTCAAACATTACTGTATAGAACATGACAGCATGATACAAGTCACGCGTGATCTGTAAAAGAAACCCAATTGACCAAACAAAACCTCTTAATAAATCACCCGTTATAAATATTTTTCGCCCTCATGCCCAAGTTTTATATTTCTAACAAATTAAATTCGCAATTTACGGGATCAACCAGAAGATACTATTGCTTGCAAGGAACTTCACGCAACCCCGCGGTCACACCATCAAAAAAAGTACGAGTTAACCTTTCTCAATCTTAGGCGAACCGCCTTAGTGAAATTCTCACTGGCGAAATTATTTATTATTTCTTATGAAATAATATTTATTTCTGTTGTTATATATAAATATATATATTAAGAGTATGTATATAGTGTCTTGGGTGTAATATCTTGGGAATAATGTCTTGGATACAATGTCTTCGGTGTAATGTTTTGGGTGTAGTGTCTTTGCTGCAGTGTTCTGTGTAGTGTTGTAAAAAATTTATTGTTTGTTGTGGCCAAGAAAAAAACTTCAGTTAGTCTACTTATTCATATACCAAAAAAGCGTATACAGACGTTTTTTAATGTGTGTGTGGCTAAATAATGATGAATAAGCATTTTCTTCTACGGAGCTAAACCAACAGACACTTAAAAACTGCTGGCAACGTTGAAGTGCAATGAAACTATCACTCAACTTGATCATTAAGTCCATCATCGCATTAATTTGACTGAGTGATCCCTCCTGCAAAGTATAAAGCAACGTACACACGGCAAGCTCCACAGTATTGACCCGAGTACAGAAATTGCGAAACTGTTCAACTTGCTGATTCAACTGATCTATCTTTGTGACAAATCTGTCCACCGCATTATTCTTTCCGACTTCTTCATTCAGGGTGTTGCATGACGGTAAGCGAAAAATCGCTTGCAAACAAAAATTTAATACTGACAACAGCCTACATTGCACATTATTTAGAATACCTTTAACATTTCGTCATTAAGCCTACTTGTCCAAATTGTAAAATTTTTAAAAGCAGCAAAGAATCTTAAATTGAAATTTAAATCAGGTGTTACCCGGTTGGCTTACAAAAAATTTCAGTTTCAATAACCAACGTACCGCAATAAGCATCTAAAGAAAGTGTGATAAACCATAATGCAACAAACAGAAGGTGACGACAAGAGTTAACAATTATGTGTCGTTCCCATTAGAACGTCGCCATTTTATACTTCTGGCGTCATAATAAAAGTGCTCTTTGGTCTGATTTCTACATTTTACGCTGCACAACACGACACATACATTAAAAATTCAAATTTAAATTTTGGAAATATTATTTCTGCTTTAAATTGGTTATTATTAATTTAAAATAACTCAAAATGTTTCATATAGGCACAAATGACATGTTTAGCATTGGTTTTTGCTTTAAGTAAATTTCTGTTCGATTTTTCAATTGCTTAATTCCCCAGCTGAGTACACAAGCTGTTGACTTCATAATATGGTGCAACACTAATTTCGCCATGTTCAGTGTATTTTCATGTTATTTTCAACTTCTACTTCTAATGTCATATTGTGAGAGTGGTCTGATTTCAAGAAAGATAAACGCCCAAATGGCGTCACCTTCTATTTATTACACCATGGGCTACACGATCTAAAATCCAGAAGTGAAATTTGATAGTGATATGGCAACTGAATACTAAAAGCAGAGAATATACCGTCAGCTAAAATGCAAAAAAAAATTAACAAAAAATCCAAAATCGAGTTATTGATTGATTATTATGAATGACTTTAAACTACATGTGTTAACAAAATTGCGATCAAAAATTATGGTTTCATTAACAAAAAACAAAGGGACGATACTACAAGTGTGTTTATCATTTTACAAAGTTTTTAGCTTCTCCCGTAAAACTTTATTTTTGTTAGTTACGCCCATTTGCATTTTAGCTGACGATATAACAGGTGGGGTGAAAAGTTCGTAAGCTAAAGAAACTATTTTTTTTTTAATAGAATTTGATTTTATTATTCAATATAGTTCCCTTCGAGGGCGATACGATGAGTATAGCGATTTTCCAATTTTTCGATAGCACTTCTATAGAACGATTTATCTTTTGCCCCAAAACAGGCCTCAGTTTCAGCGATAACCTCTTCATTTTAGCAAAATTTCTTGCCGGTCAGCATTTTTTTGGTGTCTGAGAACAGCCAGTAGTCGCTGGAAGCCAAATCTGGCGAAACGGTGGATGTGGGAGCAATTCGAAGTTAAATTTATGTAGTTTTGCCATTGTTTCTGTCATCTCCAAATTTTCGGTTAATATACGGTGTATAGCATTTTATGAAATGCTTATAATTTCACCTAGCTCACGCACCTTCAGTCAGCGATCATAAAATACCATTTTGTGGATTTTCTTAACCGTTTCTGGTGTTACCACTTCATTTGGACGTCCACAACGTTTTGCATCATCGGTGTCTTTACGATCATGTTTGAAGTCAGCCAACCAACGTTATATTGTTTTTTCTGAGGGAACGGAGTGTTTATAACACTTTTAAAGCCATTTCTTTGCTCAAACGGTATTTTTTACCATTAAAGCAGTGTAAAATTAAAGTACGAAATTGTTTTTGATCCATTGTTTGAAAATCACAAAAGTAGTGTCACTCTTCGCACAAAACCTCACAAACTTCTAAGTGGAATATCATCTAATTTAAACAGCTTTCTTTTGAAGGTTAGGGATAACTAAAAATCTTATTGATACTAGTAGCGCCACCTATGTGTCAGCCTACAAACTTTTCACCCCACCTGTTATAACAAGAAGACCCCTTTGAAAAAATGAATAAACGGTTAATGTCGTCAGCTCCCGGCCTTGAAATACGTTTTTTATAAGGATATTTTGTTTTGTTATACTGTTTACTAATACTATATGGCTTACTAATTTATGGTTTCTTTTAATAGTTACTAACTGACCCGGCAGACGTTGTCTGCCCTTTATCCCACATGATGATGCAATCCAAAATATCGCTTCATTTTGATTATAATAAATAGCGGACCCGGCAGATTTTATGCTGCCTATTTTTATAATTTATCCTATTTCCCCAGTGTCCTCTACAAATATACCAAATTTCATAAAAAATAATGCATTTGTATTGTCTTTTATATATATAAGCGTGTCACCGCCCACTTTTATTATGAATCTTATTTCTCCCGGTGTTCTTTACATATATACCAAATTTCATCCACCTACCTTAAATACTTTAAGAGATACAACGATTTTAGTTTTTCGATTATATGGAGGGGGCGGTCGAGGGGGAGGTAGCTTAAAATTACTGTGCCAGAAATCTTTCCAGGAGTAAACTCAACAACTCCCCAAAGTTTCATCCCGATTGGTCAAGTAGTTTTGAAATGCATAGAGAACATACACACAGATATTCATTTTTACATATATAGAAGATTATAGGCGTGTCACCGCCCATTATGCACCTTATTTCCCCCGGTGTTCTTTACATATATACCAAATTTCATCCACCTACCTTAAATACTTTAAGAGATACAACGATTTTAGTTTTTCGATTATATCGAGTGGGCGGTCGAGGGGGAGGTAGCTTAAAATTACTGTGCCAGAAATCTTCCCAGGAGTAAACTCAACAACTTCCCAAAGTTTTATCCCGATTGGTCAAGTAGTTTTGAAATGCATAGGGAACATACACACAGACATTAATTTTTATATATAAAGATTTAATTATGCAAAAATATGCATAAAATGTGTCTTCGATATTTAAGCATCCATTTATTAATTATTAAAAATCCACCCTAAAATAAACAAATTTCACACTAAGCATTGGTGCGAGTAGCTCATGATTAGGCATAAAGGAAAACAGTATCAACTGAAATCACATCAAAAGTGCATGCATCAAAAAAAACAAAACCGAAATCAAAACAAAGACAAGCAATTGTCATCAAAAGCATGAGTGAGAGCAGCACTTGCCTAGGAAAGGAAAGAAACAAAAACACAAAGAGGTAAAAATATTCATGTATTCTCTGGCAAAGAGTGAATTATAGCAGATTTCGGTCTCGTAAGTTACGTTGGCCTTCTACTTCACGCTGGCCAACACTGCCTGATTTTGTCATTCGATGATGGCACTCAGTTTGTATGAGATGCGCCTTCTTGTTATGTAAATTCTCTGCTCTGGTTGACACGGACGATATGGGACAATATTATACAATTTGCTAATTTTTCGAATTCACTTTAGAACAAAATCTTTTCGATGATGGGTTGCTTACCAAAGTGTAGGATCACGTTTATTATCGCTGACACCCTCGTGCGCCATATCCAGCTGAGAGAAAAGCGGAAAGAGCACTTGTATGCCGCCGATTGAGTTCAGTGTACAATGTATCGAGTGTGTTATAACAGCTTTTACATCCTGCATAAAAAATAAATAAAAACGTTTACACAAATATATATAATCTTATACACACCCATATCAATATGTATAAGTACATTCATATAAGTAAGTTCGATTTCTGATTTAATGAAAGCAGATTGTCTTGCGCATTATTTTGTCGCATCATCTTACCTGTAGCATAAGTGCATGTGGTGTATGAACAAAATATGAAACGTTTCCTTTAGGGGAAGACTGCAGACAGAGTTGGCCATCGGTTGCAACTGGATTGTACATAAACACTATAGCATTTGACAGCTTGCCATCGTAGAGCACCTATATTTTTACACCATATGTGTCGATTGTTGTGGCAATAAACAAGAGAAGACACAGTTATATGAATTTAATTGTATATAATAATTGCCAACTTAAAATAACAACCGGACTAAGAGACAATACCCTAACCTAAACACATATAAACATATCTGGGCATTGGAATTCGTAAACGTTTATCGTCATTTTATATCGCTAAATAGGCACGGCACACCAAGCTAACTTGTATTTTCCTAAACATATGAAAATGGTACTCCCACAATATTAACTAATTTTGGGAAAGTATATATTTACAGTTAAAAGCACAAAAGGCCATATTGTATTTTTTTTTTTTTTTTAATTTAAATTTAAGTTTTAAGTAATATTCTAAGATAGATTAGCTGACAGTACAGTTCCAAATTATTATACTTGGATGGTTTGTAGTCGATTTTATTTTGGGAATAACGTGTAATTATATTTCGCACAGAAGCAACACAGATAGCGAATTTTTTGCACGTTTAACTATAAGTACTTCATTTGTGCAGGTACAATTTGCTAAACTAAATAGTAACACAATGCAAATAAAAATAAAAAAACATGTACTGACATATGCATATACATATACAAATTATATTATTTGCCATTATTATAAATATGTATATGTATATGTTATATATGCTTGTACAAGGTGTTGTATAGGACAAAAAACAGCGTACGCGTAAAATGTGTACAAAGTATTTGCTCAAGTGCGTTAGTTAGTGAAACGTAAGTGAAACATTATGTTCGAAATACTTTTAGCTTTTGAACTTATAAAAAAATGAATGGGCGGCTTCAACAGGATTCAGTGAGCAGCTTTTTAACTTTGTCTTGCGTTTACTGCATTAACAACTTAGTGCACAGCGAAAGTGCATTTTAACGATGTAACACGTTTAAATAGGACTTGCTAGTATCGCGGGGTTTCATTTAACTGGCTTTTACTAAATAAAGATAACAAAAATAAATAGCTAAAATGAAAATATAATAATAAAAATATTAATTTTAAAACAATAAAAAACATAAACTTCGGCCTAGCCGCTAATTAATACTCTTCACTTGTGCTCTGTTTTAGGATTTAAGATAAAATTTGCTCTGCGCACCGCATCGTAATCAATTTACATTTTATTTGCCATATTTAGCAATGTTAGCTTCTGTTATGATTAACATTTACATTTACAGTTAACAGCGTGTGCAATGTTTACAATGTTAATGTGCACTTGTGTCGCTGTTAATTAACCACTTTTATTTATTAAAATGACATCGAAAAGCAATTGGTATTAAAGCAACGAAAGTATATGAATACTGTGTTAATTCACTTATTACCCCGTTTCCGTATCCCGTTTTCATGCTAATGTCAAACAAATTTACTTTACTTAATTAGCACAGCACACACCCAAAATGTTAGGAATAGTGACATTGCATTTGTTAGCATAAGCATATAACATGTGTATACAAATTGTGGCCACAGTTGCTAAAATTTAACGGAGAAATTGTTGGTTATCAAACCACAAAATACTCCCTACACAACACACAAGCACACGTGGGAAGCATTTTTCGTTTCGTTTTTAATTAAATCGACTTCAACTTTTGCGCAAAACTTCTCAATTTTAATTAGCATTTTGATAAGTGGTAGCACCGTGCAAGGCAAGTGAAGAATATTTAAAGATGTTTAAACATAAAATAAATTAAATATAAGCAATCTAAGTGTAAACAAAAATATAAATAAAGGCAGTTTCAAATACATAAATTGTATAATTTGCTTACAGCTTTCAGCTGATTAAGTTCTTCAGATGCGCCAGTTAAGTCACTTAAGAGTTCATTCCCTAAGCTCGTGGGAATGTTACGGGAATGATTGTCTGTTTTGACATTTGACGTTGAGTGCAGACAAACAAAATATAGAAAAGTCAAAAATTAAATTAAGACAAATAGAAATAACAAATAAAAATATATAAAACAAAGTAACAAAAAAACAAACAAAAAAAAAAATAAAAATCATAAGTATTAATTGAAATAAAATTAATAACAATAAATACCAAAGAAAGTAGAAGTAGAGGAGCAAGCATTTTGGGTTGGTAAGTTACTGAGTGGATCTGTGACGGTATTGTATTGACTCGCTGTCTTTTCAACGGCGGAAGAGCTCTGTGTACTGTTGTTGCTCGCTTTTGTGTTGCTGCTGTGCTGTTGTTGGGCCCCAGAGACAATCGCTGTCGTTGTCGTTGCCGCTGTCGTTGCTGTTGCAGTTGTTGCCGCCACCTTGTTTGTGGTGCCGCCACTGACGGCAACGGTACCGACACTGGCGTCATTTGATGCTGCCAGTGCTGCAGCATTACGCGCCGTTAGAACACCACGTATACGCAAAAATGCCGCATTTAAATCAAGTTTCTCATCTGACCACTCAATCGCACGTGCCTCCTGTTCGGCTGTCAACAATGACAGCGTTGTAATCTGAGGTGGCTGCTTTTGTTGTAATTTGGATAGTTTGTATTGTTGTTGTTGTTGTGCACTCACCCGTTTTTGATTATCCGGAAGATTCAGATAGCACTCGTTATCGAAACGGAATTGCGACTGTTGTTGTTTATCAAATATATTACAAGAACACGCAAAGACCCCCAGAAAGTAAGGCAGAAGAGACGGTCACGAATAGCAAGAGAAGTCACAACGATGGTTGATTTTTTTTTTTTTGTTTTTGTATGTTGTGGTGATATATATAATATAGGTGTATATATATATATATAGTATATATATACAAATGGTGCGCGCGTTGCGTGTGCATGAAAAAGAATACAAAATAGAAAAAACAGATAAAAAGTAATTTAAAGTTTGTTTTCACATTATAAAGAAAAACATAAAACATATACAAGAAGACGAACATTTTTACAATTTCAAGAATGACAGACAAAGTCCAGTAAATAGACCCAGGTTTGTGCCAGTGTAAAATTTGTACAACAAACCGAGAGAACTGGGAAAGTAAGTAGAGTAAATAGTGCACAAAGCCACCTATTGACACATATTAAGCGGCTTATCTTTAAGTCTAGTTATAAATAAACTGTTCCGTTCTAAAGATGATTTGGCTTAATGTGTGAAACTAAGTAAAAATGTTGCATTTGAAGATGTTATCTTTTTACTGGACTTAACTTTTCCTTTGTTATGAGTATGTACAAATACACAAAAAGGACGACTGCCTGTAAGTGACTTTTTTTATTGTTAAGCATTGCATTGTGTCAAATAATTGTTTACAATCTTTTTTTGAAATTTATGTAAGTGTGTGTACATGGATACGTATGTATGTATATACTTTACCTTATATCCCGGCCCAAGGCGATGCATGGCGCAGATCTGCTGTGTTGTCAAGGCCTCGCTAAACAAGTAAATTGCGGACATCTGACCGCAAAAGACACGCTCCTCATCCAATTCCGGTGTGGCGCCAATGTAACATTTGTCAAAAGGCTAAAACGAAATAAAATAGCTCTGTGCAGTGCAACGCATGCGTAGTTGAGTCGTGTTTCGCATACTTACATCATTTGTTGAGACAAACCATGCCATTTCCGTGCTCGACGCTAGTTGTCCATTAACGAGGCACTTGATTTCGCTTTTCGTCCAACGGTTGTATATATACACTATGGCAATCATGTACCACTTAGGTGGACAATTAAAAAAGTTAAATATTTTTCATTTTTTGACTATTGAAAATTACGACATTTTTTTAACGATCGTATGTCGTGTCTTACCTTTCTTGGCTGAAATTCATATTTCACGCAATGCTGGAACCCCTTGCCTTTGACTTTCATCGATGTCAGCACAAGGCAATTGCCGACAAAATGCGCAGTGTAACCCACGCCTTTCGAGGTCTTGAAGCTGTTCATGTTTGTTATTAAAACAAAAAAATATAAACAACAATGATGGTAAGATGGTAAGCGGGTAAAGTGTTTTTCACAAGTTTCACATTGCACAAAATTAATTAACCGTTTCTTGCCGCCATTACTCACCAATAAAGGTATGGCTTCTCGCGTTCAATATTCACTGAGTTAATTGGGTCCAAACGAAACCAGGTAGTAAAAGTGAAGCCGTTCTCGTATGGCCATTTAGCAAGTGGTGGCAATACCATTGCCTAATGTTTTATATATAGGAATATACATTTTAGAAGTTTTTAAAAAAAGTAAATTTTTTTTTTTTTTTAATGATTTAAATAAATTTCTTACAAGCGCAGACTTACCGATCCTTTACGTCCTGGGAAACTAAAAAACACATCGGGCCCGTTTCTGTGAGGCATTTGACGTAGCACATTTAACAACTTGGCAGAGTGGCTCGCCCACTTTCCATTGACAGCCTTCATTGTGCCGAACACTAATTTAAGTTCTTTTACTGTTATGCTGTAGCTGGCGAGCACTCCAAGCATTTCAACAAGTAAATCTTAAAATAAGCAAAATAAAATATACTTATAATGGCGAACATTCAATTTATAACTGATATATAGGGTGATTCATTAAGAGATTTTTTTGTCAAATCAAATCATCATGGAAAGACTCACACCGCAATGAGCTCTCAACGAAGATACGCTGTTTTCGCGTCGAATTTTGTTCTTTGATGAGGCACATTTCTGGCACAATGGCTATGTTATTAAACAGAATTGCCGCATTTGGGCTGAGGAGCAACGTGAAGAGACTTTCGAACTACCGTTACATCCACAGAAATGCACAGTTTGGTGTGGTCTATGGGCTGGTGGAATCATCGGTCCGTGTTTTTTCAAAAATGAGGCCGGACAGAACATTACCGTCAATTCCGATCGATACCGCACCATGATAACGGGCTTATGTTGCCTGAAGTTGCAGGCCGAAAAGTCGGCGATATTTAGTTCCAATAGGATGGGGCACGGCATACACAGCGCGCGACATAATGGCCTTATTGAGAAATCATTTAACCGAGTAGTTAATTTCGGGTTTCGGACTTATCAATTAGCCGCCTAGATCGTGTGATATCACACCTTTGGACTTTTTTTTCTGGGGTTATGTGAAGTCTAAAGTCTTCGCAGATAAGCCAGCTACGATCCAAGACTTGGAAAACAACATCACTCGCGTAATTGGGCAGATACCAGTTGCAATGCTCGAAAAAGTGATCCAAAATTGGAACTCCCGAATGGACCACCAACGGCATAATCGCGGCCAATATTTGAATGGAATTATTTTTAAAAAGTAAATGTGAGAGAATGTTCTTTTAGGATTTAATAAAGATTCGGCCATCTAATTTCTCTTTGTGTGTTTTATTTACAATTTAAAAAAAAACTTCTAAATGAATCACCCTTTATATATACATATATATATATGTATTTTAAATTTGCTTAATACTGCCTGAAATCTCTTAAAGAAAGTATGCTAGATGGTAATCTTATTGCATAATTGTTGTTGCTGCTTTACACACCTGCTACAACCGTTTCAGAGCGTTGCAAACGCACAAGAACGTGCTCTATGAGTCCAACGTCGGTGCATGCCTGTAGGTTGCGCACACTTTTACGTAGAATCGCAATAAAGACACTCCAAATTTCGGCCTGTAAAACAAATAAAAATGGAGAATAATAATTTATAATTGAAAGAAAAAAAATTGTTAAATATTTATTAAAATTATAGCAGAATTTGTCGTCTGGTATTATGTTTCCAACATTCTAAGAGATTTTAGCTGTTATCTCTATAGCGTTTCCCGTAGTCCACTGCAAACTTTCGGTCTTTCAACCAAACTTTTGTTATATATTGAAAAAAGCAGAGTGTAACAATCCCGACTGCATTCCTCTATTCTAACATCGTTTGTTTTAATCTGCATTAATACCTTTTCTGGAAGGATTATTGATTCCTCAATTATTTAACTTATTCTTAACTTAGTCTTCTAATACTTGGGAATGTGTTTTCGCACTATGGTCAATTTGTAAACAATTGGCAATTTTAACGCATCTAAACATACCACCTACTAATCGACAATGATATGCCGTTGTGTCATTCGATACGACATCACAAATTGAACGCCATCATCGGCATGCTCATCACTGCCATCGACAACATGTACGACATCGTTATCGTCATTGCTATCGATTACCATGATATCGTCTTGCAAAGTATGCAACATACACTGATTGACTTTTCCATGCTTGAATGGCTTTTCTTGCGTCTTTTTTCTTTTTTTTTGCCTGAGCTTAAGCGAAAGTGATTTATTTGCCCATGTCTTTAACATATTTGCACTTAGCGAAAGGCAGCGGTCAATATGCCTCAAGATTATTTCGTCGCATCTTGTTTCATTTTTGCTTATGCGCAAAAGCTTGTATGGATTTACGCAGAAATGATTACGATTAGCAATTTTTAGCACGTTCACACACACCCAGAAACTCGCCGCGTTCACATGCCATGCGGCGCGTTTGGCTGACGCCGCCACCACCAGACCAGGCCAGACCATACCAGAATACAGTGTGAGCATGGTGGCGTTTGTTGCTATATCATATCCTTGCAGCAATTGACAATGATTGTCGCTGCAGCCACGACAATAATTGACTTTGTGTAATGTGTCTTCTTGATCATTCGTTTCCACTCACTTGGCACTTAATGTTGGCGTTTTTTTTTTTTTTCATAATCTAAATAATTATTATCATTGGACTCTATTCGCAGAATACCGACTTGCAAGGTATTTGTGCGTATATGCTTATCTTTTGGTTGTATTGCTTATGTCACTCATATCATTTATTGTATGCTTTATTAAAATGCCTTTTTTGCAGTTAGCCCTTCTACCGTTTGGATTTAGTTAGTTTATATGTATAAATGCAGATGAGTGCAGTTATCGTGGGCTTACCTGCAAATTTGGTGGACAATGGTCGAGCAACTCGAGCATGTGTTTGATATTCTGCGCATCCTGTATCACAAAATTCAATTCCATATCGAATTCGCCACCAACGAGCTGCAATGAAAAAAAACAGTTCCGTTGCATTTCGTTAGAAAGAGCTGATAAATAAAATAATAATAATAATAAACAAACATAGTAAACTAACTAATTTATCTTTTTTTAGTAGTTAGTGTATTGAAAACGTATTTATCTATATTATAACGTTTATATTTTCAAGTGCAATCAACTGCGCTTGCAGTTATAATATATAAATATTAAAATCATAACTTTTTATATTGCATTGCCTTATGAGACAACGATTTGATGTATATTTCTTGAGGTGTCGCTGATGCTGAGCCAGTTAGCATTCGCCAACTCCACGCATTCACTACCTAAAAGGTAGGCTATAAGCGAGCTTCCTTTCTACAGTTGAATCTTTATTACGTGCAGCCAGCCAATGTGTGCTAAGTGTGCTGCTGCAGTCTAATTTTAGCATGAACGCAAAAAGCAAAGATACGAATACTGTGGAGAGGCCTCAGCCATGCCGCTTATCTTTTCATTAACAACTATCACACTGACTGATAAAATTGACTGTAATCTGTTAAAAAAACGAAATCGAGCTATTATATATATCGCAATTGGACATATTGTAATATCACTTTTGTGTTTTCAATAACGCAATGTTAAAACCCAAAAAATATTTCAAACCTGAAGCGATAACGTTGCCTGATTTCCTTGTAACAAATAATCATTGCATATGAAATATTTGATGTTATAAAATTTTTGTACTATATATGTATATATAAGTAATCAGCAGGTACTATATTGTGTAGAAAGTCGCAATGAATAGTTACTGATTAATTTTCAGTAGACAGTTGATTCTGGTTTGGTTCTGTTCTGGTTCTCTGTGTGACATGTACAAGTTAAGAATTTCATATGCGAGCAAGTGCAGGTAAGAGCCTTTTGTTGCCTTGCTTTTTATAGTTGCTACCTAAGTAGCAGCCCCTTTTGTTGTTGTTGAGGGTTTACTAGTGCAGATGTTGTAAAATAACTTATACTATAGTACACAACTGCATGTGTCAGAGGACTTTTCGTACTTGATATGAATATGCAAATGTCACAAGCAGAAATGAGTGGCGCTACAAACAATTTACCATGCGACCCCATGCTTATGTATTATACTCGTAGTACTCGGTACACACAGCGTAACCCAACGAGTCGGCTTTAATTAAAAACATTCTCTTCTTTATCTTGACAACAAACGCTCATATCCTTTATAATCACATGTCAGCGGAACCGACTGTTCTAAATATATACTTACATTGAAGAAAACAAAAAAGGCGAAAACCAAAACAAAGAACAAATGTCATCTTGGTTTACTTTGCAAAGACGTTTAGCTTAAATATATGTATACGTTGGCAGCATCAAAGTAGAACGCAAAAAAAAAGTATACCTAATATTTTCTGGAACGTTTATTTCAGCTGTGCGTGGGACATATTTATGTTACTTGATTCTTATTATTAGGCATCCAACTGACTCGATGTGGTTAGTGTGCATTCTGTTATGACACCGTTATTATAAGAATGATCATTAGCAGGATGTTAAAAAAAAGATATATATAGTTAAAAAAAAATTAGCAGGAAGCACAATTTCTCTCAACAGTTTGTTCAATTCACGAAGTAAGTATGTTATGGAGCAAGTGCACTTCAAATTCAGTTCAAATCCCAATTGTTTAAAGCACAAACTTCAAATAAGGAAAAAGTTCAAAATAAAACAAAAAATAATAATAAACCAACATTATATACATATGTTCATATGTGACTTTTTGCAAGCACATTTATTTATTTTCCTGTAAACGCCACCATTACAAGAATCATTAACAATTATACTATTCCATTTTTTTTTTTTTTTTTTACAGCGCAGTATGCGTCTACACCTAAATACGACGCGCTTTTCCCTGTAGTTTCCTTTTTTTTTTCTTTGAATGCAAACAATATAAAAAAGAAATGTGTTTTTTTTTTTTGTAAACAAGATTATTAATCGTAGTCGGAGTTTTCATATCAATACTTTGTACACCTGCCCAGCACATTGAACAAAAGCGTAAAAGCAACCTTAGAAATCATTTGTCTCTGCCAAATTTAGCCGCACTTACCGAAAATGCTTTGAGAAACACCAGACACTGTATGATGCCTTCCATAGTGTCGCCAGTTAGACAGAATGTGCCCGTCAAATGGCGTCCCTTGCGTCCAATTGTCGCCGCAGCCAGCGATGCATGGACAAGCGCACGCTGCTGGCTTTTGTGGGCTGCTGCTGTGGCAGCTGCCACGATCCCTACACCGTTGGTTAATGCGCGAGAAAATGGCGCAGCACGCATTAATCGTTCTAAGGAGTCCATTTTAGCTAATGCAGTTCATTTACTTTGATTTCTCGTTTAAGAATTGGTTTTATCGGTATTTGAATTTGCTTTGCAATTATTTCGGTGACTTTTCTTTTTCGTTTTCGTTTCCTTTTTTTGATTGTTTAATTATTTGATAAGTGCACAGTGGTATGGCACCAGGCATAGCTCATTATTCTTGTTTTTTTTTTTTTTTAATACATTAAAATTTCTTCGTATTTTAATTAAAATCTGTTTTTTTTTGTCTATTTCGATTCTCTTCGCATTTATATGTTATTGTGTTAAAAAGTTACAGTTCAGTTTTTTTATTTTTTAAATTTTTCATCAAAATGCGGCAAATTTTTTTTTTTCTTTATATTATAAAACAGTTCGATAAAACTTAGTTTAGTTTCGACTTGTTCCTTAATCACTTAATATACTAAAGAATAGTACAATTCTTAATCTGTATAAAAATTTGTTTTATTTTATTCTTTTCATGCCTTGTATAAGTAACACAGAAATACTTATAAAACGCAATAACTGATTATCACATATTGAATCATGAATATAGGCACAATTTAGGGTTGTTCCAAATTATTAAAAGAATAAAAGAATGAATAGTGATGGAGTACATAAAATTCGAAATTAAAATTAAAATTCAATAACAGCTTAATTGTTGTATTCTGTCAATTAAACAAAATAAGTGCATTTGTATTCCAGCTTATAGACAAACATAAATGCAAATAGAATTAAATTTTTTCAGCTTATTAACAATAACTTCACTTTCCACGGTGAAAGCTAAGGCTAACAGTTGAGCGAATTGCTTACCACGTCTTAAGAAAAAACAGAAAAGCTAAACTTTCGCATGAGTTTATCACAGGCACTTTAGAAAGTAAGAGTATATTATATGAGTAATGTCGTGTAATAAAGTCAGAAGGTTCGAGCTTATAAGATTTCTTTCTCGTTACAAGTTTACGAAACGTTCTGACCTATTAGCCTAACACACAATTTAAGTTGCAGCATGTGTACGTACTGCTCACATAATTCTGATCTCAATAGCCAAGTTCGACTAACTATCAGTGCACATACTGTATCTCTAAAGGCGTAGCTTTGTCGTGGTTACTTCAATTAGTTAAACTACTCTCAGACATATTTCTACATAATGTGGATATTGAAAAGATCTGTCAATGACAGGAAGCACATCTAGTGAATTGCAATATTGTATAATATTTGTGATTCAGAGTTGCTTTTAGTTGCAATGTGGGCTTAAAGAAACTTAAACAGTGCTACCAACAGTTAGGTAAAGCTAAATGTATTGGTTTCTACTGGACTAGCAATGGCTGCTAATGCCATTAGCTAGCGTAAAAGCCCTTGTGAAATATCCTATTTCAAAGCTCATAGTCTCTCTAAACTACGATACGTTATGGTATGTATTTATATAGGTGTTCATTAGTACAAAATCCAGTTAATGTTTTAAATACGTACCATAAGTAAAATGTGTCAAATATTTTATGGGAACAAAAAGTGGTCGCTAGCATATTGACATAAAACTTGTATATTTCCGATTTATTTATAGTATTAATTCAGTTTGGAAAGTTGACAGTTCTTCATCCACGCCTCAACCCGTTCTCATTTGCATGTATGTAAGTAACACCCAAACGCATCCAAAAGCACAACTGAGGCATGTAATTCAATTTGCATTTGAGGGAAATAAAGCAAACGCGGCGTGAAGATGCAGTTGTGGCTGTAGAGCTTACGGAAGCGCAACTAATTGTGGCCATTCATGCCACTAATTAAACGAGTGGGAACGGTTAGTATAGTATAGTGGCTGCCACAGCAGCACTGTACAGAGTACCGAGCGTGTTTCTTTTGTGTTTTACTTTCAATTATTATGCGACACGTTAAACAAATGGAAAGAAATAACAGCGTAAAAAAAAACAAGTAAAAAAAAATTTAAAACAAAATAATAAAAAAAAAAAATAAAAACAGAATAAAAAATATATATGAGCAGGCTCTGACGCCCGCGAAATGGAAACGAATCGCAGGAATGGTAGGCAGGAGTAGCCTGCAATAGACGGCGAAGCTTGCACAGAGCAGCAACAGCTTTTTGTGAAGCATGCGTAAGTAAATATTTTACACGTTTTATTCCATGATTTACGAGTACACTCGCTTTGTAATTAATTCATTATATATTCTTTTTGTAAAACAAAGCACACCGACGCTACGCAATGTCAAAAAGAGAACTAATGTATATACATATATAATATATATTTTTTGTATAAACACATATAGATAAGTTTTATATCATTTGGCTTGTAATATCTAACTTTTCCTTTAAGGCGCCTTCCTTCGGAACTGCGTTTCTAACTATTGAGAATTCTGATACGGTATTGTATAAACAAGCAGACAAAAAAAAAAATGCCCTGTCGCAAAGAAGAAAAGAATGTAGCGAAACAATGCCAGAAGCGAAGATCAAGTAAAAAATTTATTGATGCCACACGCGAAAAAACCATCTCCGTTCAGGAAGTACTCTCAACAAGATACACGCCAAAGCTACAAACCTCTAAGCAAAAGTCTTCAGGTAACGCTACTTACTTCAGTATAAAAGGTCAGTCTTGGGAGTCAAAGGGCTTTGCCGTGATCGAGAAACAGGATATTGAGCGCTGGCGCAAACTAAGACCGCTGACAAAAAACGAGCTTGATAAACAACAGCGAGCACTCGAAGAGGAGCTACGTTTCCACAATGACGAGGTAGACCGCTTGCGTACCTATTACAAAAGTATTGATGATGCTCGCAAAGAGCTTGAAGATGAAAATCAAAAGAAAAATGAACTGCAGGAGGAGGATAGGAAAAAGCGGGCACAGCTCCTTGAGAAGGCACTCTTAGCTAAACACGAACAGGATGAAATAGTTAGGGATGCTAATCGTGCAATATGGAATGCGAAGTGTCGCGCCATGTGGTTGCAACAGATAAGGGAACGACAATCTATGCAAGGTATGCAACAACAGTATACGTTGCGTCAGGAAGCGAAGGACATGCAATATCAAAAATCTAAGGATGTCGTGCAGAACGAAGTAGAAGAACAGAAGCGTATCCAACGAGATCAATTTGCAACTGAAGTACGTAAGCAAATGGAAGACCGTCGTAAATTGCGCTTTATTGAAGAAGAGCGCACACTCCTAGAATCGCAAATGGTGCGAGATGTGAATGAAGCGCTCAAGCAGGAAAAACGATTGGAAGCGCAGCGTATACGTGATCTAAAAACGGACTATCGGAAACAAATACATGACAATTTACAGGCAGCTGCGGACTTCAGACGTTTGTTGTGCGAACAAGAGCGCAAGGATGATATACGCGCGATAAACTATTTGCAGGAAATCGAAGCACGCCGTGCAAAGCAAAAGGCCCATAAAGAATACATGGCGGCCCAGCTCAAGCGCAAACAAGATTATCTGTTCGAGAGACAGAAAAAAATTATGGATTCGGAGGCCAGAAGAAACGAATTGCGTTTTCTAGATGAATCTGAAAATCTCGAACGCAAATACCGTGAAGAGGAGCGTAGAGCCGCTGAAACCCGTATTCGCATGCTAAACGATGTCCGCCAGAGTCATCGCAGACAAATGGAAATTATGAGTTATGAAAAAGCGAGCCACTCAATACAAGAACAGGAAGATTTGCGCCAACACATAAACAAAATTCAAGAGCACAAGGACACAATCAAGGAAGAGGCACGAAAGTTACATAACAAGAAACAAGCACTACACAGGGCCATTACTGCGCAAATCGAATCACGAGAGCTGCAACGATGTCGTGATACCGATCAGGAGCGTCTCAATATTGCGAAGCATCGTGAGGCTGAGAAGCAAAAAAGAAAAGAAATAGAAATTGTCTTACAAATGAAATTGGATAATCTACGCCGTCAAAATTGTTTGCCTTTGGAGCTAATGAACTCCCTAGAAGTTCGAGTTGAGGGCATAAAAAGTAGAAATAATAGTATATAAAAACCCATAATCCTCACATTCAAAACTGTTAATTGTTAGGTATTTGTTATATATTTTATTATCGTTTTTTTTTTCCAATTGCATAAAAATATTTATATTTTGTTATAGCACATCAGATAGTGTAAAGTACCACACACACACCCACACACCCATATG
>JBAMBQ010003131.1:0-16629 GCA_037044495.1 Stegana nigrithorax | reverse complement strand
TCACGCCAAATATTTATTCGTACACACGTCGGTTATGATATTGTGACTGCAAAAATAACTGTAATCGGCGTGTCTGTTCTAGCCCATTTCGTTGAATATGCAATGGCATTAGTTATTCTTAGCATTTGGCGTCGTTTTAATATCATAGTCAATTTGAATTTGGTTAGAGTTGGACAAAATGATTCGAAGTGCTGATTTATCACTTGATATGCGAAAATTTTTAGTAAAAATGTACTTGGAAATCAGATCTCTTCGGGAAATTGCAAAAGTAATTGGTAGAGCGCACTCAACTGTTCACAGCATTATCAACAATTATGTTAATAGTAGTGAATTGATACCAAAACATGCAAATGCTGGCAGGCCTAAAATACTGACATCACGAAATGAGCGCCAAATAGTAGCTTCTGTGGTTAAAAATCCGAAAATTTCAACCACAGTGATACACAGCGAACTGCAAAAATGTGCTCCTAAACAAATTTCTACCCAGCTATACGCAACTGCTTGCATTCAGCTGGTTATCATGGCAGAATTGCGCGGCGCAAACCATTCATATCGAAGACCAACAAAAAGAAGAGGTTGTAGTTCGCTAAAGAATACATTAAGAAACCAGATTCTTTTTGGAATAATGTGTTGTTTAGTGATTAATCGAAATTTAATGTTTTTGGACCGGATTGCCCTCCAAAAATTTGGCAAAAGGTAAATGAAGAACTGCATCAGAAAAATACTATACCGACAGTAAAACATGGAGGTGGTAACATGATGATTTGGGGATGTTATTATCCACTGATAGGATGGATAATTACAAGTAAAAACTAGAAAGGCCGGGCTATAGTCGGGCGTGACCGACTATAGAAACCCTGTACCCAATCCAAAATTGAATATATTTGTTTGTTGCTTAAATATTTTGTATTCATTATGTAAGGATATCTCAAGAAAAAAAATTTTTTTTTAGTGAAAGCCATTTTTCGACTTTTCGTTCCTATGGCAGCTATATGTTATAGTAAACCGATTTTTACCATATTCAGAAATATGATTGGATATTATATCAAATCATTAAATCCGATTTTTCAGTAAATGTTGTTTTTCGGCCGATCCTTCCTATGGCAGCTATATGTTATAGCAAACCGATATTTATAATATTCGGGAATATGATTGGATATTACTTAGAATTGTTAAATCCAAAATTTGATAACGATAGCTTAATATACAAAAAATTTTTCTCAGTAAATGTTGTTTCTTGGCCGATCGTTCCTATGGCAGCTATATGATATAGTGAACCTATATACATAATTTTTAGATATGTGATTGGACATTAGGTAAAACAATTAAATCCCAAATTTGGTAAACATATCATAAAAAATAAAGCGGTTTTTGTTACTAAATATGGCATTTCGGCCGATCATTCCTATGGCAGCTATATGTTATAGGTTGAATATCGAAAAAAAAAACTCGTTATGCCTATGGATTATGAGAGTCTTCGTGCCAAATTTGGTGGTTGTAGGTCTTACCGTTTCCGAGATCCGTGCGTTCATACGGACAGACGGACATGGCTATATCGACTCGCCTTTCGATGCTGATCAAGAATATATATATTTTGTGGGGTCTGCCACGCCTCCTTCTGCCTGTTACATACATTTGCACAACTTTAATATACCCTTTACCATTTTTTGGTACAGGGTATAAATACAAGCAAGTGCCACGAAGCTTGGGTTTGCAAGGGGAAAGTTCCTTTTTCAACAAGATAACGACCCAAAGCATTCATCATACATCGTGCATGAATGGCTTCTTTACCACTGCAAGCAACTAAAAACATCCTCACAGTCACCGGATTTAAACCCTATAGAGCACATTTGCGATTTATTGGAAAAAAGAATAAGAAAAACTGGGGTAACATCAAAAGACTCATTGAAGACAGCCATAAGTCACGAATGAGAGAAAATCTCCGCTAATGAGACAGGTGTCCTGTAAGAAGTATGCGCCGTCGCTTGAAAGCTGTCATTAAAGCGAAATGACGTCCGACAAAATACTGATTTGTTTTTTTTTTCACTATTTGATACAATATATGATATCAATTTCATTACTGTACGAATAATTTTTTGGCGTGAATTTGTGCCTATATTTAGTTTTTTTGAGTTCTTTTTAATACCAAAAGTGAATATGAGATATTTTACCTGAAAAAACATTAAAATAAACTTTAATTTATATAATTACACTTAATTCTGCGCTAAGTTACAGGTGTTTAAACTTTCAACTTGAGGGTGTACGAATAAATGTTTGGTTGACTGTACATACAGAATATGTATTACATATGTATGCAATTGTTACAAATTAGTTATTAAATTATGCAAAAATATTAATAAAATGTGTCTTCGCTAGTTAACCATTCATTCATTATCAAAAATCTAGCCTTAAATAGACAAACTTCCCGCTAGGCATTAGTGCGAACAGTACAAGAATAGGCAGAAAGGGAAACAATATGATTTGAAATCTCATGAAAACCGCATACACAAAAAAATAAAAACCGAAATCAAAATAAAGCCAAGCAGTTGTCATCAAAGCATGAGTGCGAGCAGCACATGCATAGCAAAGGAAAGAAACACAAACATAACTAGAAAGGCAGGGCTATAGTCGGGCGTAACCGACTATAGAAAACCCTGTACCGAAGCCAAAACTTAATATATTTTTTTGTTGCTTTAATATTTTGTATTCATTATGTAAGGATATCTCAAGAAAAAAAATTTTTTTTTTGTAAAAGCCATTTTTCGGCCGTTCGTTCCTATGGCATCTATATGTTATAGTGCACCGATATTTATCATATTTAGGAATATGATTTGAATTTACTTAGAATCAATAAATCCAAAATTTGGTAACGATATCTTAATAAACAAAAAAGTTTTTCTCAGTAAATGTTGTTTTTCGGCCGATCCTTCCTATGACAGCTATATGTTATAGTAAACGGATATTTATAATATTCGGAAATATTATTGGATATTACTTAGAATTGGTAAATCCAAAATTTGATAACGATTGCTTAATATACAAAAAAGTTTTTCTCAGTAAATGTTGTTTTTTGACCGATCATTCCTATGGCAGCTATATGATATAGTGAACCGATATACATAGTTTTTAGATATGTGATTGGACATTAGGTAAAACAATTAAATCCCAAATTTTGTAAACATATCATAAAAATTAAAGCGGTTTTTGTTACTAAATATGGCTTTTCGGCCGATCATTCCTATGGCAGCTATATGTTATAGATCGAATATCGAAAAAAAAAATAAACTCGTTATGCCTATGGATTGGCAGAGTCTTCGTGCCAAATTTGGTGGTTGTAGGTCTTACCGTTTCCGAGATCCGTGCGTTCATACGGACAGACGGTCAGTCGGACAGACGGACATGGCTATATCGACTCGCCTTTTGATGCTGATCAAGAATATATATATTTTGTGGGGTCTGCCACGCCTCCTTCTGCCTGTTACATACATTTGCACAACTTTAATATACCCTTTACCATTTTTTGGTACAGGGTATAAAAAGCAACAAATATTGATTTCGTTTCTGGCCACAGTCAGTTATGGGAAAATTATAACAGTTTGACTTCCAACACTCGCTGCCCGCCGCTGCCTGATTTTGTCATTTCAATTTCGCATGCCGTTTGTATGAGATGCGCCTTCTTAGTATACATATTCTCTACTGATACCGTTTGTGAGAAAATGCCTGTTCGGAACAAGATTTTTTACTGTCTAAAAGTTAATACTTTTTTGAGACTGCACAAAAATAGACCCGATATTTTCTGATCATTAAGCCTAGACAAAGTTTCACGGCACATGCATTGAAATTTATTCTCCATCCCTTTAATGTTGTGCGCCATCTGTCAAGGAAACCAATGTCATACATTTTCTCGAAATTATCGGACATATTGTGAGAATGTTTGGGGTTTAATAATTTAAATTTAGGAGATTATTCTATGTACTGCAATTTGTGATACTGAATTTAGACGCAATCAAACTGCCACATTTGACGATATAATGTATTACGTCTGCGTAATCACACACACGTACATCGGAGTGTTGCGAATTGCGTCTTATAAATAGATAGCACAGAATGTTTTTATTACATAATATTTTTATTCGCACGTTGAAATTTGTTAATCCATTTTATATGTCACAACATATTTGAACAAAAACAAAAAAAAAACCAAACAATGTAATATAAATCATTATGCACCTCCAAATTTTAGTTTACATTATTAAAATAAAACAGTGGAGACGTAGTTTTTTTACATGTCGATCTCATCGTCGCTTTAACCTGTTGTGTTCTCCAGATTATTGGTGCGGCTGGGACAAGTAGATATAAAATTTTACTTCTTCTTTGGTTTTAGAACGTTATATGCAATGACCAAACCGAGCACAGCATATGTGGCTTTGGCAACCTGCGAAATATGTGCAATTCATTTTAATAAGTAAAATATATCCAAAATATATGTTTTTTATGGAAAAGATGTGTTTGTATAATTACATTAGCTCGGCCGCGCATTGTAGTGCCATTGAAGTGCTTAGACAATCCAGTTAATTTTGCGTCCGCGGCGTGAGAGTCTTCACCCATTATTTAATTGCAGGCCACTTTTATTTTTATAAAATTGTTTTGCAATAACGCTTTACTAACTTAGTACTGCAGGAAAGAAGTTACACAACAAGCCAACTACTCTGCTTCTTTGCAACAGTCACAGACACGGTACGTCTGTATCACTGGGAAAATACAAAATTTGTACTGAACTGGGAGAGAAAAAACGCAGCTCTCTGCGTAAACGCAAGTACTGTCCAAATATAATTTGCGGCAGCGTTTTTTGAGCTGCTAACTTGAAGTCTGTTTACTAAAAAATATGCTAAATGTAGAAAAATTCATTGAATTCGTCAGCCAAAACAGATTGTTTTACGACGTCATACAAAAGCTACAAAAATAAATGTCTGCTGGTCGCTGATGCATTTTGACATTTAATATTGTCTATAAGCTGGACTATTGACTGAAATCTGTTTTGCATCAGTATTTTCAACCGAAATTATAAGCAAAAATGTTCACGCGAAATTATCAAAAAATAATTCATAATACGTTTTACGCAGCGCATTGTTAGCATACGATGTAGCGCAATTGGTAAAACGACGGCGAAAGTTTTTTTTTTTATTTCTACACACTGCCTGTTCGTTGGTTCGAAAAGTAATGACGAAAAGAATTTTGTTTTTAATTTTTTAATAATATTCCTTATTTTAATTTATTTACTTATAAGTATATATTCTTTTATAAAGTTTATTTTTTAATTGCGGTTGAAAATACTTAAACGCGACACACAGGTAAGCCAACTGCTAGCAGTTGCCAGCACGATTAGTGAAATACAGTGCACAAATAAAATTATTTAATTTAAAAAAAGCAAAAATTGAGTTTAAAGCCCAATGTCAATATTAGTGCATGGTAAGCCATTTTTCTATGACGCCATACATACAATATGGCGGCGCTCTAATGAGAACCCCACCTAACGATAATGAAAGTGATCCGATTTCTCTAACACTTGGGTGTCACCTATTAATTAAACCATGATTTGTGGTAAAGTTTTCTGCATGGAATATCAAGGAAACGACAATATTAGTTAATAACTGTATAATGTAATTAAAATTTGAACAAGGCATCAATTAAAATTTGATAATTGCTAGTAATTTATTTTTGTAAGTAATATTTTTGACCCTAGGGTTGAATTCCAAAACAGACCATGGAGTCATGTGTTATAGAGTTGTCCATCTTCTTCATGGACATTCCCTTTGATTTACTCACTCACCAACAGAGTGGTGATATATGATTAGATTTCCGTTTTTCTAAATGCCTCTCAATTTCTTATAACATTTCTCAATTCCTCAATGACATTATTATGATCCTATGTTTTTACTCCGAAGGGAAAAACTATACCCCTTTTTTTATTTTCAGTTTTCATTTTAATTCAAATTAATTGTTGTATTAGCGTTTTTAAAATCAACATATACTCGACTAGTAAACAAACGCATGTGAAAGTATTATGCCCCAAATAAATGTGCATATTTTTCGCGCGAAAATTTTTTTTTAGTGAGTTTACAGTTCATAAGCAAGGCTCACTGCAGAAACGCAAGGAATGTGGACTGCGGAAATATATGTGCGTTTTTTCCGTGAGGGAAAAAACATTTGTACTGAATTGACAGAAAAACTTAGCTCTCTGCATAAACACAACTACTATTGAAAAATATTTTGCGGCAGCGATTTTTGAGCTGCCAACCTGAAGTCTGTGCAAAGTCCGGCAGCATTGACAATATTATTAGATTCCACAAACAGTTGTTTACTACATAACAATCTGAATAAGAAAAAACTTATTGAATTTGTTAGCCAAAAGAAATTCTTGTAGAAAAGTCGCACAAGAGATAATCAAACAAAAACCTTGAAGACACAATTGGATAAAATGGAGGAGCAACCATCTTTCGTCGCGTTATTTTATTTGTCTTATTGAATAAAACTGCAGCAGTATATCTATTTGTTTCGCTTTCCGTTTTTGTACAATTTTTTAACAATCTTCACAAGATTTGTTGTCTGTGATAATAACATCCACAACAAAATCAACAAGTTCCAAAACGCATGTCAAAAATTTACATAACATAAATATCAGGTACGTATACGCTGCGGATACGCAAGCGGAAAAAACGAACATGTATTTCAGCCTTGGCAGAATTTTCTTCTCTGGTTCTAGCTGTGACTGACACAAAACTTTCAATGTTTTTAAGTCTGGCAGCATAGTCCGGCAGTTGCATTTTCGATCTATAGGTTTTTACGTCCTTGTAGGCAAATTTAAGCAGATTTTAACTAAGTTAAAACATTGTTTACGGTTTTAACTTTGCAAGAAACCAATATTATTCTAAGCGTAGACAACTTTTTCTTATTAGCAATTAAAATGTCAGCTCGCGATGTTATTAAACTCGATGTCGTAAGTATTTAAACGAAATTCCAATTCCTTTAGCCGGCTTTAACTAAATCAAAAAACGAATATATGTATGCAGGAATGGGGTTTGGAGCGTTTGGTGCGCGCTCAACAAGTCGTCGAGATGCGACCGTACGACATCGAATCGTGGTCCGTGTTGCTACGCGAGGCACAAACGCGTCCCATACACGACGTACGCAGCCTGTATGAGTCTATTGTCAGTGTCTTTCCGACCACGGCGCGATACTGGAAACTCTACATCGAAATGGAGATGCGAGCACGCAACTATGAACGAGTCGAGAAGCTTTTTCAGCGCTGTCTAGTAAAAATACTAAATATTGATCTATGGAAACTCTATTTAAACTATGTGAAGGATACTAAATCGGGTCTAAGCACACACAAGTGAGTTTGCGGGCGATGGTCGTAATTACTGACAAAACTAAAATTAGAAACAACCATGTTTTTTAGAGAGAAAATGGCACAGGCTTATGACTTTGCGCTGGAGAAGATTGGTATGGATTTGCATTCCTTTAGCATTTGGCAGGATTACATACAATTCTTGCGCAGCGTTGAGGCGGTCGGCAGCTATGCTGAGAACCAAAAGATTACCGCTGTGCGTCGTGTCTACCAGAAAGCTGTTGTTACACCAATTGTGGGAATTGAACACCTTTGGAAGGATTATATTGCGTTCGAGCATAACATCAATCCGATTATTTCCGAGAAAATGAGTCTTGAACGTTCCAAGTAACTGCACTAAACTCGCGTATTTGATTTTCACTTGAAAATTTTGTTTTTTGTTTACATAGGGACTATATGAATGCACGTCGAGTGGCCAAAGAATTGGAATTTCATACAAAAGGTTTGAATCGCAATTTACCGGCCGTGCCACCGACATTGTCCAAGGAAGAAACAAAGCAAGTCGAACTGTGGAAACGATTCATTGCCTTCGAGAAATCGAATCCATTGCGAACGGAGGATACGGCGCTAATCACGCGGCGAGTGATGTTTGCCACCGAACAGTGTTTACTCGTCTTAACACATCACCCAGCTGTTTGGCATCAGGCGGCACAGTATTTGGATCAAAGTGCTCGTGTACTAACAGAGAAAGGCGTGCGTATACGATTAAGGGGTTGACGGGTTGAAAACGTGTCATGATACTACTTTGCTAGCAAAAAGTAAAGCGGGCCGAAAGTATAGTAACACTGATTTGGCAGCGTAAAAAAGTCTCCCTCGCGGCATGCACCTTATTATATTATACGCCCTACCGCGCTGAAATTTAGTTAACGTGTAAACTGGGTTAACTTGAGGGAACCATATTAATAGTTTATGGCAAACCTAAGCTTATTATATTATTCGTTGGCATTTAAGCAATGCATGTGCTCAGCCTATACCGACCCTAGGCAATAGAGCTTAACGGTTTTTAGTACTACTTTAGTTATTGTTTTCTTTGTCTCAATACAATTGCTGATGTCAAAGAAAACCGAAAACAAATATTGTGATTTTTTTCTTTTTTTTTTAAAATTTGATTGTATTGCCCTGTTTGTAACAATGAACTTGCCATGTGCATGTCTCCGGTTATGTGTCGAATTCTCGTTCTAAGCAATTCAAGAACCGCATTACCATTAATCACAAGCGATTTCAATGTTGCAAATACTCCGGCAACACGAATTTCTACTCGTTTTTCTAAATCGTAATAAAAAAAATAATGAAAAAGGGACATTTTGACATATACAAAAATAATTAATCGAACACTTAATATACAGGATGTCCAAGCTTCGAAGATTTTCGCGGATGAATGCGCCAACATACTCGAACGTTCCATTAACGGCGTGCTCAATCGCAATCCACTACTGTATTTTGCCTACGCTGATTTTGAAGAGGGGCGGCTCAAGTACGAAAAAGTACACACAATGTATAATAAGCTACTTTGCATACCCGATGTCGATCCCACACTGGTGCGTATTTATAATAAATTTGATAAGTGCTGCTGACTTTCAATAATGTATTTCAATGAATACGCAGGTTTATGTGCAGTATATGAAGTTTGCACGTCGTGCCGAAGGTATTAAGTCAGCTCGTGCCGTCTTCAAAAAAGCACGAGAGGATGTACGCTCACGTTATCACATCTTTGTTGCGGCTGCACTCATGGAGTATTATTGTTCTAAAGATAAAGAGATTGCGTTCCGTATCTTCGAGTTGGGGCTAAAGCGGTATGGCGGAAGTCCAGAGTATGTCATGTGCTACATTGATTATCTCTCTCATCTTAATGAGGATAATAACACGCGAGTGCTGTTTGAGCGTGTACTTTCCTCGGGTGGACTATCTCCTCATAAAAGTGTCGAAGTTTGGAATCGTTTCTTGGAATTCGAATCAAACATTGGCGATTTGTCTAGTATTGTGAAGGTGGAACGGCGACGTAGCGCAGTCTTTGAGAATGTAAGTATCTCAGTAAAATATTAACTAATTGACTGAGGTCAACAACTAGTATATATGAGTCCTTCAGTTTATATCAAATTAAGATTCGTTTGTGTTGTGGCAAGGTGTTTTTTTTTTCCCCTCGAAAAATTTAAAAGGAACCCCGTCTCAAATTTTTTATTTGAATTTGGAGAAATTTCCATTAAGAAAATACGACTGTATTTGCTATCATATACACAACAAGATTGTATATACTTTTTGATGTGAAACAATTTTCGCTCGCTAGGATGAAATATTACATTAGATCTCACGCGTAAAATAAATTTAACAGCCTAAATACATAATTAAGTAACAGCGAGTTGCAAGGCTTGGTAGCTCAGTGGTTAGAGCCAACGGTTAGTAAACAGTAAGGCTTGGGTTTAAATCTTGTGAAATTATTGAAATTGTAATTTTATTTCTTAAATTTAATATTTTTACACATGTCTAAAATAAATTCAGTTTCACAAAATATTTCATCGATTTGCCCAAATAGTTTCAGAAATATGATGGAACATACGATTGAAAAACTCACGTTACTCAGGAATGCAATTTATTTTCTCTTTAAGAACACCAAAGGAAAATTTGTTCTACATTGCTTGCAAATTTTACTCAAGTGAGTTGTCGTATTAAGCGGTACGCAAAAAAAAAAGAGAGTAAGCGAAATTTTTATTTGTGTGTGTCCATTACGCCATGTAAGTGTAATTTCTGTTGCTATTAGGAAACATTTATAAACCGTAACTACACCGTATTTATTAACCGATGTTAAGAAAAATTTCATACCAAACTTTTCCTGCAGTTATGAAAAGCCGTTTTCATATGATGTGAACAGCAAAAATATTGTTTCATCTATACTTATTATTTTAAACTAGCTGATCCGATAGACGTTGTATTGCCCTTTTTTCACATTTGTGTTGCTGCTGCTTCTTTATTGTCCTATGCATTTCATTCTGCTTTTCATGTGTGCCTGGTATAAAAAGGCCGTCGTATTCAATTTGTGTATGCATTTGGACAGAAACACCTGCAGTCTGTGTATATACACACACTAATAAGCGAATTTGTCATGATTTCAGAAGCTTCAATTGTCTAGCTATTTTATTTGTCTCACCTTTTATAAAATACTAGAAATCCCGGCGCGATTCGCTTCGCTTTGTTTTCTGTCTAGTTTGTGCAACCATCTTCGTTTGTCAAACCCGTTAAAAGCATGAGAAAAAAAGAGAGCACATGCTTTTTCTTTGTCCAATTATTAATTCCTTCAAATATCCTAATTAGAATCTGATAAAACAATTTATATTATACTACAAAAAAAAAAAAAAAATTTAATAAAACACAATATTTATAAGCAGTGACGAAACGCTCCTCTGTGAGCATAGATCGCCTATTCTTTCGGCTTTTCGTTCGGCAAGACAACAAAGTCGTCGTACAACAAAATATAAGCCGTAAACGTACGAACGTTTTTATGTTGATTGATTTATTGTATTTGTAATAACTTAATACTAAAAAAAACATATTTAATTAAAAAAAATTTTAAAAGTAAGTATGCCACTCAGTTGCAAATAAAAAATGTGATTTTAAAAAAAAAAATTATTAAAATCGGTTCAGTATATTTTGTTTGAAGGTGTGACAAAATTTTCGTCTTTAATTTTATATAATTATTAAATATAGATTGGCTCTGCTACTTCATTGTTACGGGCATATAAATTCTCAAAGCTGCTTCTTTACGCTTTGGCTGTGTGCATGAAAAAAGTCAAAGCTAATTAGAATATTATGCAGCAATCATTCATTATTGGAGAAAATGCTAATTTTTAAAATTAATTTGTTAAATTCTGGCCCAATTATTCACTACATATGGAACAAAAGTTTGACACGCATTCAACTGAACTGACGATCAATCGAAACACCAGTTCGTAAAGATTGTAGTGGAGTGCCGACTACGAAAAGTATGAATAGTTGATGGACAATTTATTTTGGGGTTTCACTATGCAATATGAATTAATGAATACGGCAATTTAAGAATATCTAACAAACAAAATATTTTATATAACTATCAAAAATGTCTTCGATAATTTAGCATTCATTGATGAATTATCAAAAATCCATCCTATAATAAATAAAACTTCACACTTAGCATTAGTGCGAGCAGCACAAGGGAACGAAAGGGAGCCAATAAAAACAAAAAACATTTGAAAATTGCACACACAAAGCATGAAAACCAAAATCAAAGTAAAATCAAGCAATTGTCATAAGAAGCATGTGTCCGAGCAGCACATGTGTAGGTAGGAAAGGGAAAACAATAACAGAAAGAGTAAATTAGAACAGATTTTTAAATTTTGTTCTCGCAAGTTCAGTTTAATTTTAGCGAAATGAACAGTAAAGCCTGTAACATATTTACCTCACATATACTATGTGAAAATGATATTATTTTAAGGTATTCTACTATCGAAACTGTCCTGTACACCATATTAGTTGTTGTATAGAACACATTTTTTAATTTTATTGCTGTAGAAAGCTCTGCTTTGCATTGCTTTTGCTAACAAGGATTGAAACATCAGAAAACAGAGAACATTTTTTTATGAATGTTGTTGTTGTTGAGCACATGTGACAGTACGCCAGTAAGATGAGTGACCTCTAATATGTTTACTAGTAATGATTTCTGTAATTATTATTGCCGATATTCTACTACTATGCACCGGTGACAATGGAGTGCAATAGTGAATTGCTTTCTTTCTTTCCTACTTCATATACATTATACATAGTAACTATGTATGGGTGATATGAGTCTTCGTCATTTACCATACATTTGAATTTTAGCGAAATGAACAGTAAAGCCTGTACCATATTTACGAGCAGAAGTGGAGAATGGTTATCGACTACCGAAAACTTTACGAAAAAACCATTTCCGATCGTTACCCAATTCCTATATTAGCGAAATTCTCGACAAAGTTGGAGAAAGCCTTTATTTCTCTACTCTCTACCTTGCTAGCGGATTTCATCAAATCGAGATGTGTCTTAAAGATACCCCAAAAACAGCCTTTACAGTCGAATGAGGGCACTACGAATTTGCTAGAATGCCATTTGGATTGAAAAATGCACCAGCTACCTTCCAAAGAGTTATGGATAATATTCTCATAGATCTCATTGGCGACGTCTATTTGGTATACCTTGATGATGTTATTGTCTTCTCTTCTTCTCTCCAAGAACACATTTTTAATCTCTGGTCTTCGACAAACTTAGAACAGCCAATCTTAAGGTGCAACTCTCTAAATCAGATTTCTTAAGAAAAGAAATTGATTTCTTGGGGCATGTTGTTACTACCGGTGGAATTAAACCAAACCCTAATAAGATCCACGCTATTAAAAATTTTCCACTATCCGATACTATTACAAAAATAAAATCTTTTCTCGGACTAGACGGCTATTATAGGAAATTCATCCCTGATTTTGCCAAGCGTGTTAAAATTTTTACAAACTGCTTAAAATCAGGTAATAAAATCACAATCAACAAGGAATACCTTGATGCCTTCGAAATGTGTAAAAATTTACTATGTAACGACCCAATCTTACAATATCCAGGCCTGTCAAAACCATTCATTTTGACTTCTCACACTAGTAACTTCGCATTAGGGGTAGTATTGTTTCAAGATCATATTGGTACAGACAAACCCATTTGTTTCGCTAGTCGTACGCAATGCACTTCTGAGTGTAATTATTCCATTATCGAGAAGGAATTACTTGCTATCGTTTGGGCCACAAAGTATTTTAGGCCGCATCTATTTGATAATAAATTTACTATTGTATCCCATCATCGGCCCCTCACTTGGCTAATGAGTTTGAAAGAGCCAAATTCTAAATTAATTCGTTGGAGACTCAAACTGCAAGAATTTGACTATGATATTGTTTATAAAAAAGGTAAAGCTCAGACGCGTTAAGACAAATAAAAATTTATGTCAACATAAGCGACACAAATAGCACTGTAATCCACTCAAGACCGGAGAATACTAACGATAGTATACCAATCGTAAGAAAGCCTCTTAACGAATTTAATCTACAATTAATTCTTAAGGAAGGACCAATACCAAATGTACAGACAGAGTCACCATTCAAAAATAAAATTCGGCGGACAGTTATCGAACCTTCTTATACTAATGCAAAACTATTAAAGCTCTTGCAACAATGTTAAAAACCAAATAAACTAGTGACTATACTTTCAATCGACAAAATATTCAAAGAAATTCAAAACCTCTACAGTCAATACTTCGCCAACAATAGAAAATTTAAACCAATCAGGTCCACATTATTTTCAGAGAAAGTTACCAAGACCAATAAGACGAGTTGATTACAACATATCATGTAAATAACAACCACCGTGGTATTGACGAAACATTCTTACATTTAAAAAGGCAATATTTCTTCCCACACATGCGTAATAAAATAGCACAAACAATTAACAACTCCGACACTTGTCAAACTCTTAAATATGACAGACAACCACAAAAAACTCCACCCGAAACTCCACTTAAACCCTTGGAGGTCATTCACATGGACATATATGCCATCAATAATCAAAAATCCTAACTATTATTGACAAATTTTCAAAATTCGCTGCAGCTTATATTTTACCCGCCAGGGATAGTCTCAATATTATCACTTGCGTTAGACGCTTCATATCATCTTACGTTATTCCCAAGAAAATTTTTTGTGACCAAGGAGCCGAATTCAGTGCTAATATATTTACAGAATTTTGTCATCAATATAATATTTAACTTCATATAACATCATTTCAACAATCATCAAGTAATACACCGGTTGAGCATTTGTATTCTACTCTAACTGAGATATATAGGATAGACCTCAACAAAAGGAAAGAAGCCAAAATGCCAACCGATAATAATAACATTTTTGAAGAAGTCCTTATTAAGAACAACAATGCCATTCACTCCGCAACTAAACACACACCTTACGAAATTTTTTTGGGTAGAACTCATTTTTTTGATCAAAATATCCAATTAAACAAACTTAAGAGTCCAGCCTTTACCAGTAAATGCACAAGATATCGTTTATAGGAAAGAAAACAGACGTAAAAAAGTAACACCAAGATTCACTAATCATAGAAACTAATAACGTATATGCCGAATCAACTAAATTAGATCAACTTAAAATAAACCAAGTTCAAGATAAACTCAATAGAATGATCCAGAGCTATAGGCAGAAACGAGGGCTAGTAAATGGTGTTGGATCCATAATAAAAACTATTACCAGCAATGTGGATAACATCGATGCTGAGGACATAAAATCAAAAATTAGTAAACATTAAAGAAAATAATGATTATCTAACTCAACTCAACAGCGACAAATCATTAACGGAGATATACTTGACAAAAATATTACTACACATATTAATAACGAACAGGAAATTATCAATACATTTTTCAAAGATGTGCAGAATAAAATTTATAAAGATGGGAATGAAAAATTAGTAATTATACAATATATTATTAGACTAAATTATAATATTGATTTTCTACCCAACCATGTTAACGATATAGCTTAAAGTATCACATTTGCTAAACTAAACATTTTACCAAAATGCATTCTTAGTCACAATGAAATTAAAAACATTTACAAAATTAAACTAGAAAGGCAGGGCTATAGTCGGGCGTAAGCGACTATAGAAAACCCTGTACCCAATCCAAAACTGAATATATTTTTTTGTTGCTTTAATATTTTGTATTCATTATATAAGGATTGGCTGAATTGAAAGTTCGAAAGTTGCGAGTCGTGTTTAAGTTGCGCTCCGTAGACACCTGAAAATACATCATTAATTTAATTCAAAAAAATATTGTAGTGACTTACCCTGGTTCGAGACAAGGCGCAGTGTTTGTGTGCTTGAGGTCGGCGTTCCTGGGAGTCAATTACCAGCTTTTCTGTGAACAAATATAAAATACATTAGTAAATCGCTTACAAAAACAAACAATAAACAAGGTAATAAAAATATACTTACCAATTAATAGCGGCATTAAAGAACGGGCTCCTTGAGTCAGTTGCGCTTGAGGTCACTAAGTCCGTCCCTGTCGCACACCATCTGGCAGTCACCATACGGACCAACCCTGCCAACAGACCTATCGATCGGTTATCGACATACTTTATTTCCCAATGTTTTGTATATGTTAAGATTATAACTAAATACATTTTTAAAGCGTGGTTGGGTTAGTCAAATAATACTATTCGTACAGCTACTCAAGTACATCTTTAGAGCAATTAGATAAGGTGAATACTGAATTAAATTTATATTAGATCTATTGGACGTTTCCGGTTTAGCCTTCTTGCTTCCGTTAATTCATAGGTCGGTAGCATATTAATCTCGGTGTTTTGGTGGACTTCAATTTTAGAGAAGTATCTTCTTGTTGTCAGTATGATTTCTTCATCAATCGTCGTTAAGTTTAAGTCCTTGTGCAGCTCGTAGTTGGATATGTACCAAGGTGCGTTAGTGATAGTTCTTAGTACTTTCGACTGCTGTCTTTGTATAATATTAGTATTAGTTTTCTTCGCGGTTCCCCATAGTTGTATCCCGTATGTCCAGATAGGCTTGATCATTTGTTTGTAAAGAAGTAGCTTGTTGTGCAGTGACAGCTTTGAATTTTTGTTAAGTAGCCAGTATAGTTGTTTGTACTTTAGTATTACTTGTTCTTTTTTCTTGTTTAGATGGGTTTTCCAGTTCAGTTTGGTATCGAGGTGCATTCCTAGATATTTGGCTTCTGCGGTTATGGGTATATAAGTTTCGTTTATTGATATATTTATTGGTGCGGACACTCGTCTTGTGGTGTAAATGATCTGTTGAGTTTTTAGTTCGTTTACTTTTATATTCCATAATTTAAACCAGTCAAGCGTTTTGTTTAGTTGAGTTTGCAGTTTTCTGCTAGCTGTCTGTAGGTCTGCATTTGCACAAAGTAGCACGGTATCGTCAGCAAACGTGGCTATCATTGATTCCTCGTCGTCAGGTGTAGGGATGTCAGCTGTGTATAACGTGTAGAGCAGCGGGCCAAGAACGCTACCTTGGGGGACTCCTGCCTTTATTTCTTTTAAAGTCGACGATCTATCACGGAATTTGACATAGAAGTGTCGATCAGTCAGGTAGCTTTCAATTAGTTTTGAAATTTTATATGGTAGCAGTCTATTTATCTTATATAT
>JBAMBQ010003130.1:0-11901 GCA_037044495.1 Stegana nigrithorax | reverse complement strand
AAACTTTCAGTTGCTGGTTGACCTTTTATGCTTGGTCTTATACCTCGCTGGAACATTCTAGTTGTAATGTATGCGACAGTTCTGCGCCATTAGTGTCAATGTGCATTACATATCCAAGGCTGATCTACAACAACAACATGCCGTGTGTGTGCTTTGTTGTTTTGTTTTTTTTTTTCTTCTTTTACTTCTGTTCGCTCATTCGCTTTTTCGCACGTCTGTGCTCTATGCTTACTCTGTGTTGTTGTTGCTGATTATTCGACTTAGCACATGCGAAATTTGCCTATTGCGTGCGCAACGCTATGAGAAAACAAAGCTTTTGATGATAGTACTTTGTTGTACAAAAGAACGAGTACGCAAAACGTTACGTTATATAAACGATCAATGACTAGCAAAAGTTTTTGCATATTTTAGCTCTAACTTATCATATGCGTGACGTCACACAATGTATATGAAGATATATATTTTTCTTTTATGTTCAACGCCTAGTACAAGTTGTAATTTCGGTAGTGTCAATACCTTTGTTGGTGCTACCTTGGATTTTGCGACTAATAGATTTACCTTTATGCTCTACGGGGTGTGAGCGCGAATGCAGATACAGCTTCCGTACGCCCATTTAAGTGCGTCTGCAAATTCGTGGACCAAGTCGCAATGTCGATTGTTTGTCGGTGTTGGTTCGCCGATATTTTTTCCACAATTGAAAACGTTGATGAGCACGTAAATTCCGAATCCCTTGATTGAACTGTCGTGAATGTTGTGTGTAAGACCCTTTGTCTTATACCAGAAATTCCTCTGATTTCCTGGTTAACTCGTCGCTTCTCGAGTTGAAGCCGCTTTGCAGTTTCCTCTGTTATAAAACTCAATTCCGAACATGAGTCTAGCAATGCTCATAATGTCCTTGATCTTTAAAAACGCGTTTGAGAATATCGCTATACTTGCACTGTGTGCTAACAATGATGTAATATTAGCCGTTGGTTGCCCTGTGGGTGAACTAGCTGATTACTCGTATTTGTGTAGCAGCGTGTGATGCCTTGATTGGCACATCTTGCATCTTGACTGCGATTTACAGTCCCTTATTTGTTGCTACTAATGTACTATTGCGATATGTGAGTGCCGCTAGTCTTGGCCTGTTTGCTGACCTTCCAGAAATTGGCATTACCTTGTAATAGTTTTTCCGAAGTCTTCCCACGTTGGTAGCTTATCGTAGATTTGCCGCTCATCATAATACATTTTTTCGACCTTGCTCAGCACCATATGTATTATCATGTTATTCATGATTTCTTCCGCAGTTGCAATTGACATCAACGATCCTCAGATTGCCGATGCGGTGACCATTAATTTCTGCAGCGCTGTCGCCTTTGGATGCTTGATGGATGAAAATGCAAATAGTCTGTTTATGTTTCACTGCCGCAAGTCCTTGTTGTTTATATTGTTAATGAGGCGCTCGAACAGCGTCCTCTGCGATATCAGTTATGGCAAATATGTGGTGGACCTTGCATTGCTATCACTGGCTGCTGCCACTGGCGCTACCAAAGCATAACTAGGATTGTATTTATACTCGTACTGCTTGTCGTAAATTTTTCTAATTTAAGCCGAATTGTATTTGAATTATGGCATGTGACTCGATTAATTCATTTGCCTTATGAAATTAGCAAAATACTCGTATAGCCATTGATTGCGTTGCATGTGAATAATAGTGCATCGTAAAAATTTCGTAAATCAGACAAAAAAGCAATTTTTCTCTGACATCATAAATATAAAATAAATTTTAGGTGACAAAAAAATTTTTCTTTGATTTTAGAGAATTTGCATCTATTCATGCTGGCGTTCCTAGTTCAAGTGATTTATTACATTTCATATTCATTTATTGCTCTCAAGAATTCAAGTTGAGAGCACTAGTGGCATTGCCTGCATTACATGATTTATTTTACACTACTTAGCTATACCTTGTGCTTCTCAATGACTGCATTACCATGAGTGAGTACTGATGGCAGTGCAGTCCCCCAACGCCATATCCAACATCAACAACAATAGCTATTATCAATAACTACCTCTGCAAATTAAACTTATATGGATACCTCGCCACACAAACATAAAAGAAAACATTAGTGTCAATTACTCTAATAAATTGATTTGTGCAAACAACATGTGCACCATCTGTGACACTTTTAGAAAGGTTGTAAAAATTTCTAGTTTCCCAGTCTAAACATTTCGATAGCAACACATTTCCACTTTCTCGACCAATGAAAAAGTCAAAATTTTCGTTTCCAGCTGAAAATAACGATATCGAAAGCCATTTAATAACACTTTATTCTATTTAAAATATATAAAAAATAAAGATAATTCGTTTATAAAAATGAAGTCAATTTCATCCGCTTACCCGCTTGCTTAATTAAAAAAACAATATCTAAAGTCATCAATTTAATAGCATTAGCGACATGCAATGGAAGAAGAGAATTTGTTCTTTAAATTAGCATTAAATATATTTTATATTTAATACTTTTATATATTGTAGAGTACTGTAATATTGTATTGTTATGTTCTCATATTATGTTATGCTACTCTGTTAAATGCCACATATGTTAAGTTGCATTGTTACGTTAGGTTATAACCAGAAGATGTTGTTAATTCATACTTTACTTAGAATACGTGAGAAAATAATAAAGCAGTTCGAAAAGAGAAGTCATATCGAGCAGTGGTGTTAATTATTTTGTCGGCCCCTACAATATCAAGTCTGCATTTCAGAGAACATAGAATTTTTAATGAGCATTGAAGCAATGTTGCTGATTGTTATATTGTGTTTTTATTGTATTCTTTACGTTAGCTCTATTTCTCTTTATTTTGAAGAGAAAATAAAGTGTGAAGCGAAGTGAATTTTTTTGATCGTATGTCCATTATAAACATGAGCGGTGCAACGCCTTATCTATACTAATTATATAAAATTAATCACGAAAATTTTGTAACGCTTTCACATCAAATATACTGAACCGATTTTAATAATTATTTTTTTTTAAGTCACATTTGTTTCAGGTTTTTTAAATTAAGTATATTTTGTTTTAGTATTAAATGTTTAAAAAAATATAAAATCAATCAACACAGAAAATTTCAAACGTTTATTGCTTATTTTGTTGTACGACGAATTTGTTGCCTTTCTAAACGAAAAGCCGAAAGCAAAGCCGAACTATGCGTTTCGTCACTGCTTGTAAATACTGTGTTTGCTGCTTTTTTGTTTTTGTAGTATAATATAAATTGTTTATCAGCTTCTAATTAGGATATTTAAAGGAATTTCTAATTGAACAAAGAAAAAGCATGTGTTCTCTATTTTTCTCATGCTTTTAACGTGTTTGACAGACGAAGATAGTAGCGAAGCAAGCCGGGATTACTGGTAAATATATATATATATATATATACATATATATTGTTTTTTCCAATAGTTAAAGTATTTTGTCTTACATTACATTCGACAAGCATACAATTTTCAGGGTGAAAGGAGGGGTTCTAATAAGTCATATAGCAATTACATTTGTCTTTTACATTTTTAAATGAATAGATAAGTGGGGGCACCTTTGCTGCAGGCAGGTACTAAACACAGCTTCCCTGCTCTCGCAAGATACTGCATCGTTCCCCATGGTGGGTAATTTTTATATTAAGTCTATTGGCGTCGTTTTTGCAACCTTCTGGGTAAGGTTTGTTCGAGCGTTAATAGAGTGTTTATTGCACTGTTGCAGTGGTACTCGATTGGTGCTTTCGACTAGTTGTTTCAATTTACTGGTCAATTGTTGGTACGTTTAGGTCACGATGGATATCCATATTAGAAGGAGCGTTAACGATTTCACGTAATAAATTTAATTATTGGCGCTGTATTATAGGTAAATTATTCTTTTTGGCAGTCCCCCATAGTTGGAGTCCATTAGTCCATATTGGTTGTATCATGACTTTATAAACCATTATTTTATTGTGTGTTGATAACTTAGAATGTCGGTTGAGCAACCAGTAAAGTTGTTTGTGAATCATGTTTATTTGGTTTCTATACCCTGTACCAAAAAATGGTGTCCGTCTATGTCCGTCTGTCTGTCCGTCTGTCCTTATGAACTCACGGATCTCCTAAACGGTAAGACCTACAACCACCACATTTTGCACGAAGACTCTTCCAATCCTTAGGCATAACGAGTTTATTTTTTTTTTCTTTGATATTCAACCTATAACACATAGCCGCCATAGGAACGATCGGACGAAAAACAACATGTGCTGAGAAAAACTTTTTTGTTTATTAAGATATCGTTACCAAATTTTGGATTTGACAGTTTTAGGCAATATCCAATCATACTCCTGAATATAATAAATATCGGTTTACTATAACAAATAGCTGCCATAGGAACGGTCAGCCGAAAAATGGCTTCTACAAAAAAAAAAAATTTCGTGCGCGAGCAACTTTTGTTGGATTTGGCTCATTTTGAAACACCCATACAGTCGACTGCTGTTTGCTTTCGGGCTCATACTCGTAAATCCACGATTCGTCACCTGACACGATGTCATAGACGTGTTTCGAAGCACCGCGACCGTATTTTTGGAGCATTTCTTTCGACCAATCGACACGAGCCTTTTTTTGAGCGATTGACAAATTATGTGGGATCCAACGCGAACAAATTTTTTTTGACGGTCAAATGTTCATGCAATATTGAATGTATGCTGGTCCCACTAATGCCTAAGGTTGTCTCAATCTCACGATAGGTCACATGACGATCTTGAAATATCAGTTGGCGCACAGCATCAATGGTTTCCAGAACAACAACTGATTTTGGGCGACCTTCACGAAATTCGTCTTGGAGTGAACTACGACCTCGGTTGAATTCACCATACCATCGAAAAACACTGGTCCTTGATGGAGCTTCATCGCCGAAAATTGAATTAAGTTCATCGATTAACTGTTGTTGAGTTGATCCACGTCGAAAGTTGTAGAAAATAATCGCACGAAAATTTTCACGATTTAATTCCATTTTTTGGGCGAGATGAATCTTTTAAGTTACTGTAAACAACACAAATAGCGCTCGTATGTCAAAACGTTCTGAGTACGCATAACCTCAATAATGTCAAACTTTACGATAGAGCTGGCAGTTGCCAGATTGCAATACTAGGGTTGCCCAACCTATTCTATTGAAGGAACAGTTGTATTCTGTCCTTGTGCACAATTTGTGCTTTTCCCTTACTATCTAAGATTCCTATATTATCGTTATCTCCTAATGTCGTAACTATGTACGGTCCGGTGTACTTATTATCTAGTCTAGTTTAGGGACCTGTGTCATTTGTATTTTTATTTATTGGTCATATTCTTCCATTATTGTTGTATATTTTTTTCATGCGATTTATTCTTGGGTGGCCACCTTTTATTTGATCGTCATGAGATTTTTTGTGTATGGATTCGTATTTATTCAATGTATTGTGTCACAATTTGTAATATATATTTGATATATATACTTATATAATTTTTTTATTAATATTTATTCCCATATTTTCAATCATTTTCCATGGCATCATTTAATAAATTGTCTCCTGAGGACAATTAGTGACTCATAAATTGCCGGCTGTCTTTGTCAGCCTATTTAGTGATGCTCAATTAATTTTCTTATAAGAAATTAGGTCACATATGTATAATAATATATATTTATAGCTACTGCTCTTTTGAATGCTAGATTCGTTTGGCATTAGAATGAGCTTGACATGTCTTTTCATTTGTGGTTTATATAGCGCATCTTGATGGGACTTTGACACTTTACATACTCATTTTTATTGGAAGTTTTTAGTTTAAAAAAAAAATTTGCTTCGTTTCTTGACCTTTTGATTTTTTTTTTTTTTCAAATTTTAATTGTCTTGTTAAGTGCTTGATTTTCGTTTGTTTTTTGCACTTTGCATATTTTATTGTCGTCATGGTTAATGACATTTAGACCATATTTTTTATTTTTGCAGGGTTCCACGCTCTCTGCTGTGGACCCCACCATTGATTCATGTAATTGTTCTGCCTTGCTTGCAGTTTGGATGGTGGATAAGTGTTCTTCAGCGGGGACATTAGGATGTATATTGGCTAGTGCACAATTATTGGTTGTTGAGACCTCATACGTTGGCTCAGTTACGAAAACTTTCATTTCAGGTGTTCTGGTGTATTTTTATTTTGTATTGGTTTTGGTTTCTGCCTTTACCTATGTGGTTTTTGTTGATACAGTAAGAATGGATTTGTTCGTTGTTCCTAGTAGCATCTGTGCAGCTGTTTATAAACTTGGCAAGTGCTTCGTTCAAATTTTTGAAATTACCAGCTTCCATGATAAATTTTATTTGAGCAATTTATGATCATAGCCTTAACAGCTTGGTGAGTTGAGTATTTGTTAGCTAACTCATACGGCATGTCCTCTGTTATAAATGCATGTTCCAATGCTTTGGTCAGGTCTGAAATTTCATTTGTGTATTGGATTTCCGTCTTTTGCTTTTGCTGTGCATTCAGCAATTTGGCTGAAATAACCTTAGGTGATTCACCCTTTACTGCAATTTTTAATGTTTGTGTCACAGCTGTTAGAGTAGTTTCATTACTTATGAGATTTCTAGCAGTTTCTACTAGTTTTGTTTTTATCAAATCAATTGCTAGAAGTTCATGTTCTCCTTTAATGGAATTGACTATTCCTATGGCGTCAAGAAATCTAGTGAGATTCTGTGCCTTGCCATAAAATTCCGGGAGCATGCCTGAAACTATCTTGATGAAATCTACTTCTGTTTGAGGCATTGTGTCTTCTGTTTGTATGTCGGGTATGTCGTTAGCTGTTTTTTTCGTTTCTACGTCAGATGTGTCGTTGTTGTCAGACGTAGACTCTGTGTCGTTGAACGTTTCCTCATCTAATTTTAGGTTTCTAAACTCTAATAACTTGTTGAGCTTTTGCTCATATTCTCTAATGATATTATTTGCCGTTAAAGATTCATCGGCTGTTAACTCTGGTTTAATATTATTTATTATTTGCTTTGCCAATTCAAAATTTTCTATCTGTATATCGTAATGTTTTTTAAATGTTTGGTCACTGACCGGTTTTTTTTCTATATATTGACTTATATGAAAAATTTTGTTTAATTTCTACCAGTCTAGTAAGGACTTCTGTCCATGAATTAATTGATTGACAAAAGGATTGGTTGATAGTTCAACTTTGTTCAAACTTTTATCGAAAGTGAAAATTCTAGGCAATCGTTGCCACAGAGGCTGACCTTGTGAGATACCTTTTCTTTATCTTATTATTTGCATCTTATACAATCTTAGCAAGAAGTTTGGTGTTAGTAATATGATTATAAAAAGTAGCATATTGTGAATAGAATCTGTATCTGGGAGAATAATTTTTTCGTCAACCTTTACGTCATTTATGACGTTTGCATTAGAGTTTTCAAGTATTGACTTTCTTGAACCCATTTTGAATGAATGAATAAATTTATTGTGATTATTATTGAGAGATTGAGAAAATTTTGACTTTAATATATTATATAATTCAATTCAATTCAATTTAAATTACAAATTTTACGAAATGTACGTTTTCAAGAATAAATCATATTTAATTGTTTTTCGTTAGTTTAACGGCTTACATTTGCAAAATTCAATCTGGTTTACATTTTATGCTAAGTCATTTATAATAAATTTAACGTTAACTAACGAACGGATGAGAAATTTTTAAAAAAATTTTAATTTTTCAATTACTATTAAATACTATACAAAGGGTAATCGTAATGTAGCGCATCTATTTTTGTGACTCGATGTATTTGTTGAATAGTTGAATGTTTGTGGCGAAAACCAATTTGATGGTCTGGTATAAGTTTTTTGTTTTCCAATATTGGCTTTAGTTTGTCAAAAAGCAACTTTTCAAAAATTTAGTAAAGCCACTATTTCGGCGATTTTCCATAAATTAGGGAAATAGTGTATCCTAAATATTGCGTTCTAGATGTTGCACAAGTACATGATCGTTTTTGTTGTTAGTTGGTTCAATATTATTCCTTTTATTCGGTCATATCTAGGTGCTTTTTTTTTTTTTTATATGCTGTCTTATGCAGTTTGTAATATGGTGAATTGGAATTGGTTGTATTTTTTGTGTCTGGTCTTCCAGCTTATTGGGTAATGGTGTTTTCTGCTGTTGGGTTGTCCTTGGGAGAAAATGTCTTCGTAACTATCTGGAAAGGTCACAGCTTTGACATTATTGGATTTGGCCCAATTTCCATTAGTTTTTCTTAGTGGAGGCTGGTGATGCGTCTTATTCAGTAGTTTTTTGTCGCTTTCCAGTGCGAAAAATTTGCGATAATTTGTGATTTCCTTATTGGCAATTATCTTCAAATATTTTTTTAGTTGCTCTGTTGTAGTTGCTTTTGTCCGATGGATATTGGGTTTCTTGCCACCTTTTCCAAAGATTTTGTTTTGTTTCTATCAATTTTTTATCTTCTGACAGGAAGATTATCTCCAGATTATGGGCTGGAGAACAAAGTGTAAACTTAATTAGTTTGGTGCTGCTCCGAACAGTTGCTTTCAACAGTTTCTATAGGAAGCACTGCTATTTTTGCTACGGCTCTTTTGTTGCATCCATGTGGGATTCGAATGATGGCTATCCAAGCAAGGCCATCATCACCATGAATTAGATTTTGAACTCGTCGCATACACCACTTTAGCGGCGGTAGATTATCATCTTTTAACAATACCATAGCTCCCTCAGGAGTGCGCCATTTGGTTCTCTCTTGAAGTAGGGTTAGGTAGGAACTCCATTTATTCTAATGTGTCGAGATCATCCAGATTCTCTGAAATGGGGCAGTTTTTTTTTTTTTTTTTTTTTTTTGTAATTTCCCCTTTGTATTTCCTATCTAAATCTAGACACTTTATACATATTTTTGTTTTTGGGTGATCATTAAAAAAAAAAAAACAGAAAAAGGAAAACACAAATTTTTGTTTTAATATAAATACAATTGTGTTGTTTTGTGTTGGTGATTGTAATCGTCATATTCTAATCGGTATTATAAGGCGCTAGGTGTTATCTACTGCTCCTTTCCGTTGAAGCTGCGTGGTTTTCGTCAGTTCCTCTAATGGTAGGTTGTTGATGTCTTTGTTTGAGTGGGCTGCCAGTTTTTTACGGCGGTTTCTGCTAATGCCAACGCTTTCCTGAATGTCGTCGTTACGGATGTACCAGTCTGCATTTATTATTCTTCTCAAAATTTTGGATTGTTGCTTTTGAATGATTTCAATGTTTGTCGCTTTGGATGCCATAGGTCCAGATCGGTTTTATTACGGTTTTGTAAATTAGTAATTTGTTGTCAATAGATAGTGTTGAGTTCTTTGATAATAGCCAATATAGTTTTCGAAATTTATTTTTTATTTGGTCTCGTTTTTTTCTATGTGGTACTTTCATGTGAGTTTGCTGTCGATGTACATTTCTAAGTATATTGCTGCGTTTACGTTTGGAATGTTTGTTTGATTGAGTTGCAGGGTTTGTGGTTGGTATTTTGTTCTGGTTGTAAAGATGACTTCGACCGTTTTTTGTTCATTAATTTTTATCTTCGTCTTTTCCTGGTTTTGGTATCGCTACTATTTTGAATTGAATAAAATTGGAAAATGTTGCGTTAGTAGAATGTAGTTAAATAATCTGAACAAGAGGTTTATGGTTTCTTCCGGCAGTTCTTTGATGAAATGGGGCAAAGTGGACGTGAATTTAAAATTGCAGAGAACGATTCCGAATGAATAGCCTTTGTAGCAACGCACACAGAAATATAGATGTAGCATTTGACCGGTGGCCTGTGTCTTACTTCACACTTTTATTGAAATGCGGGACCGCAGTAATCAATGTCTGTTACATAAAATGCTCGAGATTGTTGTACGCGATCTGATGGTATTTTTAACTAGTTTCGGTTTAAGTCGGTAGTATCTGATGCACTTATTTAAAACTTTAGCGACAGTTTTGCGTTCTCGAATTGGCCAAAACTGTTGGCGAATTGCTGCTAATAAACTCTGAGGCTGAGCATGCAACAAGAAGAAGGAAATCGATGAGTGAGTTTGTAACTGGATGAAGTCTAGGTAGCAAGAGTGGATGCTTTGTCTCAAAAGCTATGAAGCAGTGGAAATTTATGAATGTATGCGAACACGTGTTGAAGCTTGCCAGAAAATTTTGAAATTTGCAGGCAAATGTGATGTCTTGTTTGACTGTTGTGACCAACGCGTGCCGTCGCCTTTCTGGAAGAACCGGCAAGAATTCTGTATTCTTCGGCCGTTGTCAAGGGTCAGCCTGTAAAAATGAAGGTCCATTATTCCAAAGCTTGGAATTTAGTAATTCTGTTGGTCTGCAGGCACGAGAAATCAAATCCACAGGATTTGTATCCGTAGGCACAAAATGCCATGTCATACCTGCAGTAAGCATTTGAATTTGCGAAGCACTGTTAGAGACGAATACATTAAAATTTGCAGGAGTTGCTCGCAACCAGGAGAGAACCACCGTTGAATCGGACCAGCAATGAAATGTGCAGGAAAGTTCTGTAGATTCAGCAATACTTGAAACTGAATCTGCTAGGAGTAATGCTGCAGATAAGTCAAGCTTAGAAATAGTCAGTGTTTTTAGCGGTGCTACTCTTGACTTTGCGCAGAGCAGGTGGGTTTTAATTCGACCTTTTAATTCAGCTCTAATGTAAATGCATGATTCATATGCATCCATATTTGCGTCGCCGAATGCGTGTATTTGTATGGCAGCATTTGGAGCAAGTATATAACGTGGAAATATTAAATTCGACACAATGAATAACTGATCACACAAATTCAACCATGAAGACTGCAAAGCCTGTGGCAGACTTTCGTCCCACTGTAATTTTTGTTTCCATAAAGCTTGCATCAAAATTTTCAGTTTTGTGATAGTTGGCGATATAAGTCCAAGCGGATCATAAATTATAGTTATTGCAGCAAGTATGGTTTGTTAAGTTATTTTTTGTTGAGTTGAAACAGGAGAGCAACGAAATAAAAAATTTTCAGTAGTCGGAACCCAGATAAGACTGAGAGTTTTTATTAAATCAGTGCCGTCATGGAATTTAATGAGTGGCTCACGATCCTTTTCGGCTTCACCACAGAGTGCTTCAGTATAATTCGAACACCATTTTCGAATAAAAAAAGTTCCCTTATTTTAATAATTGCTTGACCTGTTGACGAATCTCTATGACTTCTTCAATGGTATTACCGCCAGAAATTAAATCGTCGACATAGAAATCCCTGCGCACGATCTTGGCACCAAGTGGAAATGATGATTCCTCATCCATTGATAACTGATACATAGCCCGAATGGCTAGTAATGCAGCTGGCCTGGTCCCGTAAGTGACAGTCTGAAGTTTGTAAACTTTAATTTCATCTAGCTGAGTGTCACGCCAAAGAATACATTGGATTTGATCATCTGGGCTTCTCACCCGAACACAGCGATACGTCTTACATATATCACCGCATAAGGCGACTTTACAAAATCGGAAACGGAGTAGAGTGAAAAAAATTTTTTGTTGAATGGTTGGTCCTGTTAACAAGCAATCATTAAGAGAGAAGCCTGAGGTAGATTTTACTGATCCATCGAACACTACACGAAGCTTAGTCGTAGTGCTATCCTCTGTACGAACTCAGTAATGCGGCAGAAAGTATACCGGAGTGTCTTCTTGCAATTTTGCTAAAGACATGTTGCCAAGATCCATGTATTCTTTCGTAAATGTTAAGTATTGTAATTTAGTTTGCTCGTCAGCATGAATCTCATTTTCAAGTGTTTTGAGTCTTCGTAGAGCGTAATTATATGACTTGCCAAGCGAATTGAATTTAATTTTTGGTGGCAATCGAACCAAATATTCTCCAGAAGATGGTCGTCAAAGAACGTCATCATCAGTTACGGTTTG
>JBAMBQ010003125.1:0-43403 GCA_037044495.1 Stegana nigrithorax | reverse complement strand
TACAGCAGGCCGTATTTGATTGCGATCTTCGATCCCTTCAACATTCCGTTTGTCATGATTCAAATCAGTTGACCCCTGCTGCCGTTTTCCATCGTCGCCATTCTTGCCCGAGTTATTGCTAACAGAAAATGAAACTTTTGGCGAAACACTATTCGTAGTCGGGGCTGCAAGCTTCGACAAGAAAGAAAATGGGGAAGGGGATGTTGTCGTCGAGCTAGTACTTTTGCCAAAACCTGAAACTAAACCATTTTAAAAACTACTACGTCGTGGCCACTTAAGCAAACTAGCCTGTAAATCCGCTAAAAACACTTTTTGGTCCGTCGCCGGCTTCATCAACGCTGCCACCGGCAACTTTGCGGCGCGCTTTCTTGATAACGCGTGATTTCATCTCCTCAGGTGAAGCAGTGCGAAACTGTCCACGATCCTCAGGCTCTTCATCCACATTCCAGTTATCATGATTCAAATCACTTGTAGCCTGACGTTTACCAGCCATTTCTCCAAACAATCTTAATTTAAACCCTCTCTACGGTGCAAATCTAATATTCGCTGCTGTGGTTGACCACAGGTTAGTTAGGGTTGTCACCACTTCAACTGTGCCCCGTCCCTATTGAGCGGCATTAAAAAATTTGGTCAAACATATCTTCCGGGACGTAACAAAACAAAATTTTGCGTTATTCACTACTGGTTGTGATTTTGACGAGGAATAGAGTTTGAATAGTAACTGAGAGGATGTGTGTACAAGTTAGAAGAGAAAGAAGCTAGTGTTTGTATGAGACTGAAAAAGAAGGGTTTCGTGCTCTGCCAACTCTATTCCTCAACTTTAGTACTTCGTGTTCGGCCTAGGATTTCTAGACCTATGTCAAACAGATGAAATTGTACCAAACTTTAGCTAGAATATTATAAAATGGGTTGTCGGTTTATTTGTTATATGACAATAACTACAAGTCTGTCTCGAAACCCGGGTGGAGGTAAAATTCAAAGGGAATTTTGAGTGCCTCCATTTGCGAATTTAGTACCCCATGCTTCCTTCCTTTTTTAAGAAAGCACGCTACGGAATCAGTTCCTTCTGTTCTTTTCGTTCCGGTTTGTTTTGGAATGACTTTTTGGGCAAAATGTTGCACCTTTTCGGAACAGAAACATAATGATAACAATATAATAACGGTTTCCTTCAATCAGGGCTGTCATATAATGTAGCCCTGCCCTTATTTGTGGTCTTTTATGGAATGCGGAAATGTCAAATTCGAATAGTGCAGTCCAAAAGCCTTAAATTTTTTTTGGAAATGAGACAGTATGCGTGTCAAGTTATGTAAAAAGTAAGCTGTTTGTCACACGCTTAGAGTCGGTGTGAGCTGTATCATTGAGTTTTACGATTTTTGGCGATTTCGCGTCATCGAAGTAAAGAAGAAGATGAATAGTGATCCCGTAATTAGGGTGGTAGATGTTTGAGCGAGAGATCAACAGGTAAGAGAATTGACATTTGCGCATGTTAGAGCGAGTGTATGCTAATGTATACTTTCACTGTGACTGTTAAGTTTAGGCTTTCAACATTTTTTGGAAGTGTCACAGTATGCATGTCGGCCTGTGTAAAGTGTCAGCCGTTTTTTCACACGTACAGAGTGTGTGTGAGCTGCTATCATTGTATTTGATGATTTTTTTTGGCGATTTCGAACCAGCGAAGTAGGGAAGAAGAAGAATGAAGATGCGTTGATAGCAGTGCTGCTAAACGTCTGCGGCATGCATTTTCAGTATGTTTTGTTCCGAGCTTGCTTTAACACTAGTAACATTTGTGTTAATAGTATCATCGTCAATGACGCTCATCCAATTGTGTGTGCTTGAGTGAGATAGAATGGTTTCGTGCTGTGCAAACTCTATACACTTTCAGTGCCGCTAAACATGTTCCTAGGGAACGTTCCCTTCATACGAATTTGGATAAAACGCCGAGGAACCCTCTAGTTTCGTCTATGGTGGCAGCCCTTGGCTTGTGAGTTCCCACTCACACATACTACTACTACGTTTGAGACGCTTGTAGCGTTTAGAACAAGGACAGAAACAGGTCTACGAGACGTCGTAGTATTTTTTTTTTCTGAAGTGCGAAATACAAAATAAAAAATTAAGTGTTTTTCCGTGGCTGCACACAGCAAGTGATAATGACTTGCATTGGTTGAATCGCACATAGAAGTGGGTGTCGACAGCGACACCTCACGCTTTTCTCTATTGCTCTCGCTTATTATGTGTAGCTGAGTGCTTGAGAGTTATTGCGGAAAAAGTGTGTGAATTTACAGCAATACAACGCAAAATGTGTAATCAATTAATACTCAAAGTGAACCCTAAACTACAAGTGCTATAAGTATTGTTTATTATTTCTTATACAAAAAAAGTGTAAGCAAACTTAAAGACAACTGCTACACCAGGCATTGAGCAACAGCAGCGATAAAATAAACAAAAACAATTTTAAGCGTACACTACGCACAGATACTTACTCACTAACATACGCTCGGACAGTTGTCCTTGTCTGTCTCCTCTTAGGAGCTGCTGTGCTGTGTTGTTGTTGCTGCTGCCTAGAATTACCTTGTGCTTTGTAGTTGTTGTTGTCGTTGTGTCAGCTGCAGAAAAGGAAGGTAATTTCTGCTCCGTACCTAAAGGTACGTTGCGAAAATTGGTTCATTGTTTAACGACAGCCGTATTGCGCGCATATTGAGTGCGCGTAAACATTGTAAATTCTCCATTGTCACATAATACTCGCTGCCAATATGCCGCCAGCATTGATCGGCATATCTGAGTTCGTCGAGGAGACGCGGGACGATTACAATTCGCCTACAACTTCTACATTCGCCACGCGTATGCCAGACTGCCGCCAAACGATCGGAGTACTCGAAGAGGTTGGTATTGCTAATAAATACACTAAACATTCTATTTAAATGAGGTAACACATAAACATCCAGTGAATTATATAAAGCAAACATTTGGGAAAAGTTTAGAATAGTCCATCAGAACAAACAATGATATAATCTACGCTATTAATAATAATACAATTTCCATCCTATTACTATTCTATCCCTACATCAACCTAAGTTGATTCGATCCTTATGTGCTGCTGTTTTAAGGCTCTTCTTATCATTGAGACATCGTCTGGTTTGGTCGCCCTTGATGGCAAACCAAATTTGCACCAGTTTAAACAGACAGACATATAAACGTTGTACGCCCGCCGCAAAACAATTTGTTTATTGTTTGGCCCTGCGAAAGGCAAATATAAAGCGAAGTAAATAAAAAAGGAAATGCAAAAAATCATATTGGCAGATTGCCAAATGCAGTGGTTGCCGCTCGCTAGCTGCTGCTGCTACAATAACTGTTCGCGCTTTGTGTCTGCAGCATATTTTCTCATATTCACGCTGTATTTTCCGCCTTTACACCTAACCTCGGCTCCAGCACAGCATTTGCTTTGTTTGCTTCCGCGCCTGCTTCCCATTATGCATGTGCGCGCTGCAACTGGCTGCAAGGTGGTTTTCATTTAAACCTAAACTAAAAAAAAAAGAAAAAATGAGAATCGCAGCTGCATCAGTTAATGTAAAGTTTTTACCCGCCGCCATGAGTTTGAGTGGCGCAATATTTATTTTTAGTTTGCTGCTGCGACTGAGTATTGATAAATGGAGAAAAAAGAACTTTAAAGACAAAGCATGCCTCGTGATAATAGACTTAGACTGTAAAACAATATACGAACCAAACAAGAAAAAAATAAAATAAAATTAATCCAACAACAAGAAAATCCAAAAAACGAAATGCTGCAACTGCTCGGCGCTTTTCATACTACAAAGTGTAGAATGACATTAGTCCAGCAGCGTTGAATGCTGCTGCTCATTTGAAATTCTCTCGCGTGTCATAATTTTGGTATGTTTGGCACTGCTTCTTATTTCGTTTTTTCCTCTAACAGGCGATTATAGCCGCTCTATAAGGCATAGAACATATACGTACGAACATATACTTTAAAAAAAAAACAAAAACGCATTCAATTATTTATAAATGCAACAAATGACGTCAATAAATCGTATCAAAGCGAATCGAAACCAAATCGGTATTGTGCTTCTATTTGGCGCTACGTGGATATGCATTTGTATTCATATACACACTTGCACTACACACAATATTGATTAGAGATGAGCGAAAAAAAAGAAAAAATATTGAAAAAAGTAATAGAAAAAAAAAAACTAAAAAATAGAAATCACCGGCCGGTTGTCTCGTAATGTTCAACGTGAAGGCATATGCAGGCGTACAAATAAGCATTAACGTAAATACAATATACAATAAACACACTGCAAGGCACGCATGCAAAGAAGCAAGTCTCACATTCTCTTATAAACATATATATATATATATATTTTTTTTTTATAGGCAACTGAGTTAACGCCAACAGATGCCTAACTGAATTATGATTAATATTTTTTTTTGTTCATTTTCGATTTTAATAAATTTAAATGTGTTGCTGTGCATTTGCGTGCTCTGTTATGCTGCGACAGTTGCTGCTGTGTCGTGCTAGTTAAGGGACAAATCAATTGTAAAGGTGTTGCAAATCATATTGGAAGCTTGTCCGAAAAGTTTAATTTCGTTGATGAATTTTGCGCATAAGCAAGGCAGCAGCAGCGGCAGCAGCACCCGTTGACCCCATTCCTCTCGAAAACTGACAAGCAGCCTTTGAGGAGTGTTTGCGTTGCGTGTCGTTGTTATTTGAATTGTTGGTGTTTGTCATTATTGTTGTTGATAAAAGTGCGACTGAGCGTAGTAAGCGTACATACATATGTTGTATGTACATATGTTGTATGTATTGCTGCCAATTTTATGTGCGACACATTTTAGCCCGAAAATATTATACACGTGTGTATGTATATAATATATATATATATATATATATATATATATATATGTATGTGTACGTGTAATATCTAGATACGTGTTTACGTAGTTGTTGCTGCTGTGCTATTCTGTGTATTTGTCTTGTTCTGTACGCTCAAAGAAACAGAAACAAGGCATTTATACAATATTTTTCGTCTTTAATTTGCATATTAATTTAAAGCTTCTTTTGTAGGTTGTTGAAATGCGATTTTAAACAAAAGTATTGCGCTTACGCTTACGACTTTGTCAGCTATTCGCTTTACCGTTTTGTTATGTTATTCAAATTTGTTGGGTGCTAGAGGAAATGTCGCAAAAAAAAAAAGAAACAAGTTTGTGCAGCCGCAACTACGAAATGATATCTAAAGTTGAAACTGGGGTCATGCAAAGATGAAGGCATGAATGAAGTTAACACAATATTTAAAATCTATACCCATATACATCGATTTTGATTTGTGAAATTTATGTATGCATGTACATTGTACATATATATGAAATACTTTGAATACTTAAAATTTAAAAATAAGGATAGATTTTGATTTTTATTTTTGTATAAAATGTTAGACTTAGCAATTCGTTGATTGCAGATGTGATATAGTAGAGTTCATTTAAATGTGTTCCTTTGCCTTTGCTTTAATTAAGAGTTATTCAATAAAAGTTGCAAAAGATATAGTGAAACCAACAAAAAAAATTCATATTAAACACAGATTTTAAAATTTTCTTGAAATTTAACGGGTTAAAACGACATTTTGTAATATGATACAGTCTACTCTTACATTCTGAAATAATCTTGAAGCACTATTCAGGGACAGGGACAATAATGTCTGCTGGCTATCGCTGCAGATGGCGCGATCTCGTTTCCTACTCAGCCTGATCCTGTCCTCTGCATGTAAAACTGTATTTATCGAACTCAGCTTTAAAATCATTCGCAAGATTTCCTTGTGCATATTATTCCTTCAAAGACTTATTGATTAAAGATTCAATTAATGTTGAATATGCTTTGTAAGTGGAATATTAATATTTTTTTCTGCAGTTGGCATTTTAAGTTAGGCAATCATAACAATTGCTGCTAAGTTTTGCCAAATGCACAATAGGTATCAGTAATGCTTATCGTCCTAGTCGGCCGTGGTAGACAATAAACTCATAAAAACTAGCATACCCACCATAAACGTTGCTTAAGATTGCAAAGTTCAGTCGAACGTTATACGCAATTTGTAAATGTCTGGCTACAAGAAAATGTGTTAGATGCAAATATGAAAGTCTCGTGAAGGGCGGTCAGGCAGTGTGCGAAACAATCGTGTTTAAAGAAACTCATTTAGTGGCAACGACATTTTTGACGCCGAAAACATGTTTTTAGTATAATTACGAAGGGATTGTATATATTCTTTATTTTATATTCACTTTAAATTGCTTGCCAAAGTATATTATAGTAGTTTGGTTCTCAGAGGTTAGCTGGTAAAATGAACGAAAGAAGCTTTTGAAGTAAAATGATTTCCATTTGAGCAATAAATAAAGGAAAGTGGTGATATAATGCGGCATTTTTAACTTATAAAACTCCATTGCTATTGTCAAATTAGGTGTGTAAAATATTTCTAATTTAAGAGTAAAAATCTACGTCGTTAAAACACACGCGGTGATAAGTACATATAAATTGTAAGCATACCAATGTGTAAAATAAATGCACAGAATACATTTAACTGCGTGAGCTGTGACCTTGACATTCACTGTTACGTGTCAGTTAAGGATGCACACATGTGTAACTAAAACGAAGGTGAAATATGAAAAAGGGAATCGACTCAAATATTTGACAACTTTCTATTGTTTAGTATTTAACGTTTACAGCTTGTTTACAAGTTTTTCTCGCTCTATGTTAATTTGTAGTATGTACTGCGAATTCTTATTTCTTGCTGCACTATTGAGTTTTTTTTTTCTTTTTTCTTAGGTTACAATTCAACCAAACCATGTTGGCTCTGGCAACACGTCAACTGTGAAAAGTAGCAACAAAAATTTAGTTTATGTTGCTTTACTGAGAATATTCTGATTTCCGTTTAGAATTCCAAAATACTTTCGCTCTACCTAGAATGTAAAATGATAGCGAAACCATGAATTTCTACACACATTGGTAATATTCGTATTACGATTAACTCAAAAAATGTGAGTGTGGCAGGCATATCATTGATCAAAACTTGCATATGTTTATCTTTTTTCTTCTATACTACAATATAATACATATTGTTTATAACCGCGCTATCGCAGCTAATTCTGTACTTGTATACAAAAAACTTGGACTTAAATATTTGATAAACAAGAAAAAAAAATGAAAAAAAAAAATATACATTAATAAATTTTAATCAATATTTCTTTGCCAATCGCCTCTGCTGCGAAGGCAAGTTGAAATACATACTTATCTGTTAACCATTTGAAATGGTGCCAGCGCTTGGCTTTTTTTGGTTTTGGTTTTGAACTTATTTTGTTGCAACAAATTCGTATACGAGCTAATTTATTTTATTTTTCACAATGAACGTAGTTTAGCGTTTTTCCCACTCTTGTTTTTTTTTTTTCTGAATTTTTGTTTTCGCAAACTAAAGTGAAATCGCTTAAAAACTAAAAACAAATAATAATAAGAAAATATTTCAGCGATTAGTCATCGGCGTTGCATGCCTTTCCAGCATACAGAAGCCAGCCAGACAGCCAGCCAGGCTGAGTGTCAGTAAATGATACGTATGTACGTACATTCATACTGCAAGCCCCCATGAGAGTTGTTTACGAAATTCAGGCGTTATCTCACACGCGCGCCCACCGCCCCACCCACCGACCACCACTAACCGACCAATGCTGCAGGGAAAACCCTTCTAAGCGTCTTCGCATTGCTTTCAGAGTAGAAGCACTCTCAAGTGGTTAAATAACAAAAATAGAACAAATTGTACAGTCAATAGGTTAACGATATAATTGTGCTGTTTGCTATAACCAAAACCACAGCAGCTAAAGTTTTTTATTTTTTATGTTCTTTTTTTTTCGTTTAAATTAATTTATTGTTGTCGTTTTAATTCGATTTATGTAGGCGCTGCGCAAAAGATTTTTTAAATAACAAAAAAAAAAAAAAAATGATTTTGACTTGCGTTTGTTTAAGTTCAGTTGAAGTATATACAGTGTCGGTTAAAAAAAAAACTTCCCTAGTCATAACATTCACATAAACTGTTTTATTAAGCAGTTTTTCATATAAAATGCAATTAATGCCAAAGCTTAGTCACATTCTGCATTTTGCAATGTAATGTGCAAGTTTAAGATTTATTTGCTTTGTGGAGAAATGACTGCCACTTAGTAGTGTTTACTGAGTTCAAAGAAGCAGTGACGCTCTGCAGATTTGCCTTACCTCAAATTCAGAAATAGAGAGTATAGACAGTTAGGTAGGTTATGGGATGAATACGGTTGTGTATTATAAAGGTCTTAAATTTCTGAACCGCACTTGGCAGAAATTAGGTGCTGCACTTAAAATCCCTCATACTTGTATTATATGATACACCTAGCATTAAAAGTTATAGGACAAAAATAGAGTTGTCACTAACCAGATCCACATGCGGTTGCTGCATGCGTAAAACTTTGAATAATAACTCGCATATGTATTTGTCATACAACATTAAAAACTAAACAAAGAATGGAGGAGCGCTTTGTCGCTATCTCATCACTTAAACGAATGACTAATTAATAATTTGTATCAGTTAACAGAATTAAGTAAAAACAAAGCTAAAAATAAAAAACTGGGATGTTGTCTTACTCGAACTTTATAAGAGCTTTTTACGCTGCAATTTCTTTGGCCGAGAGTGTGTTTTGTCATTTTATGTTAAGCAGCGCATTTGAGAATTCATTAATACTTAAGCGAGTAATCGTGTTCGTACATTGAAAAAATTCATTATTATCGTTGCATTCTATGTGTTTGTTTTGTTTTTGCTGTTGCTTTTATCGTTACTGAGAACAAGTCATTGTTTTATTTTTGCGTTGCTGTTTTTTTTAATTTTTCCATTTCAAATACAAATGGGTTATTAAGTTTAATAACTAAAACGACCTTGTTTTTTCGTGTGCTGCGAGTACATTCAATTGGTCACAACGCAGTCAGTCGCGTCTGCTGCCGCCGTGCAAATCAAATAAGTCGAATTATAACCGTATTCTCTGTGTTTAGTTTTTATTTAAATTTTTTTTGTTTTTATTTTTATTTCTGGTATATCAGACCAGCAAATTGGTGGCACATGTCACAAGTCTGGCGCAGCTTACCAAAGCATGTTGCATGTTCATTTAAGCGCATGCACTTTAGTCACTCGGTCGGCTGATATTAACTGCGCTGGCGCTGCTGCTTATGCGTGTCAAAAACGATAAATCACATTTCCATAATAATTACTATGAAACAAACAATAACAAGACAAAAACAAAAACCAACAACACCAACAAGAAAACAAAAGCATATCGTATTTCTTGACATTGCAAGACAAAACCATTTTTATAAGCATACTTGTACTTTTATTTGATTTAATTTTCTTTTTTACAACAACGGAAGTGTGCCACTTTAAATGAGCCGCGCTTTATCGAAAGCACACAGCACAAAATCTTTACCTTATTTTATTTTCTTTTTGTTTTTTTTTTTTTTTTTACTGTTAATGTTAATGTGTAAAAAATAATAAAATACACGACGATATATAAATAATTGTGAATTTATATACAAGCATATATGTACATATGTATACACAATGTACACTATATGTATATATTATATTACTGTTTGTGGTTATCGGTGCAAATTCGCAGTATGTATTATGCATGCGTTGCTTTGGCTGAAAGCTTAACGCAGCGCAAACAACTGCCAAGTTAGGGAGTTCGTCAGCTGAGAATAGTCACAATTGCAATGTGTTTATGAGTAGTAGGCACAAATGTGTAAACGTCAGCTTTAAATATGTTTAAGATTTGTCTAAAACAAACCATAAGAGATGAAAACGTTAGTACAAAAAAAAAACAAAACAAAAAAAAAACCTAATACACATACCAATATACGTTTCTAATTATCAGACGAACATAATTCGAGTATCGATCTTGATTTTCTCTTATATCGATATGCGTCATACAGTAGGCTGCAAATATGCGGCGTGTTAATGAATAAGTTTACACAGTTTTTTGTTTTTTTTTTTACTGGGCGTGTCTATTAAAATGTTTCTCAAAATATTTGCATTAGTTGCTGCATATTATCTTTAACTGAGAAAAAAAAGTGTTTTGTTTGTTATATCATTAGTAATATGCCATATTATATATGTAAAATAAATAGATAAAAGTACAATCATTTATATTAAACGCGTTCTCCATCTAATCATAAACCCCATTGAAGTGATAATATCCCGTTGCCAAGGTCATCGGTAAAAACGTACAAATCTTTAACTAAGGATCTTTAATCATGCTTTAAGAGATATGTTAATGATTATCAATCTCGTAAATGATTGTGGTGCTAGGAAATATTTTATTTGTATATATCGAAGTAGCTGGTGGCTATATTACAACTTTTAATCTGGAAGCCTGAATCAAGTCATTCAGCTGAACATGAATATTTGCGTAATAAATGTCGGAATAGTGACTTCTAATATGCATCAGGTGCATCAAATGCCACAACAGAAAATAATTAATTGAACTTTAAATGCTTTTCTTACGGAAACATGTGGCATACATTTTGCCCTTTCTCATAGAACTTAACTGCATGTGGCAGCTAATCGTGTTGTACTTACTTTTCTTGCAAACAACAACACTCGCGCCCCAAGCCATGCAATGACATTTTTCTTAATCAGATTTTTTTCAAACCCCTTCCTTTTACATCGTGAGCTACTGAAGAGTGCGCAATGTCAGTTGCAAGTTCACAGAAACGCTTAGTGTACATAGGTTAGGTTGGCCGGATGGCCCATCATTAGTTGCCTGGTGTAACCTTGAGCGCATAGTTTTAAAGAAATGAAATCAATATGCTCATTAAAATTTTATAATTGATATGCATACTTTTGTTTTTTTATTTTTTCTGCTTTCCGTAGCGCCTCGAATTCGACCGCGAAGGACTGACTAAGCTAAAGAAAGCAGTCAAGGCCATACACAATTCTGGCAACAGTGAGTACCACACCCAACTGGCCGGGCCAAAGTGCCGTTAAATGCTGCGCTACACTCTTTAGCCGTTTTCCGTTAACCTTTCGGGTGACGGCTGTCGACTGCCGACTGTCGGCTGACAGCTGACGGCTGTTAGTTGTGCAACAGTTTAATGCATTTAACCTTGATTGCTTTTTTGATTTAATTACTTGGCATTTTGCATATTCACTTAATTTTTGCTTGCAGCACATGTTGATAATGAAATGTTTCTGGTGCGCGCATTGGAGCGTTTGGGTGGCAAGGTCATCGATCAGGATGAGCCTGACATTGGTGCAGCATTTCTCAAATTTTCAGTGGTCACAAAGGAATTGAGTGCACTCATGAAAACTTTGGTATGTGCAATGGAATTTCTTGTTAGCCGTTTAATTTCCGTAACTGTTTTTTTTTTGTGGATATTTCTCATGCAGATGCAAAACATCAATAACATTGTCATGTTTCCGGTGGACTCAATGCTAAAGAGTGAGTTGCGCGGCGTCAAAGGGGACATGAAGCGACCTTTCGACAAGGCAGCCAAGGACTATGAGGCCAAATTCATTAAAATCGAAAAGGAGAAGAAGGCACAGGCCAAGGAGGCGGGCATGGTACGCACGGAAATCGATGCAGCTGTCGTGGCCGACGAAATGGAAAAGGAGCGACGCCTTTATCAACTGCAAACCTGTGAAGTGAGTTAAATGCGGATAGCGCTATGCTGTTCGGCTGACTCATGTTTCTTAAATCATATTCGCATTTTGGTTATCTTTCCAGTACTTGCTGAAATACAAAGAGATTAAAACAAAAACTGGCATTGAGTTGCTGCAGCACTTCATCGAGTACTATCATGCGCTGAATAAGTAAGTTCGATATTTGTGGTGTGATGTGCTGTGCGCGTGCGTGTGCGCGGCATGCTAATGCGCGGTTTGTCTGACTTGTCGACTGTTAAATAAAAAGCAACGAACAAGCGAGATTTTCTATTGCATTCAATAATTTGACTTTTTACTTTTAGTTATTTTAAAGATGGACTGCAAACGATTGAGCACTTTGGCACCTATATCAGTGACTTGAGCGAGAAGTTGCATGTCATTAAGCAAAAGCAAGATGAGGATCGACGCAGTCTGCTTGATTTGCGAACACTGTTGCGTAGCACACCCGACTTTGAGCGGGTGGATAATGCGCAGACCTCGGAGAATCGAGGTGCCGGGGGCAGTACAGGTTATTCGCTGCACCAGCTGCAGGGCGACAAACATCACGGCGTAACACGTTCAGGCCACTTGCTGAAGAAGAGTGAGGGCAAGGTGCGACGTGTGTGGCAAAAACGTCGCTGTCGTGTCACAAGCGATGGATTTTTGGATATTTACCATGCTGATGAGACGAAACCACCGACGCGTGTCAATCTGTTGACTTGTCAGATCAAGCCAGTACCGGATGACAAACGCGGCTTTGACTTGATCAGCTGTGAGTGTGCAAAAGGCATAATAGACATGAATTAGTTAATTATAAAGTTTCACTTCGTACTCGCAGATAATCGTCCATATCACTTTCAAGCCGAAGACGAGACGGATCAAAAGGCCTGGATGGCCGTTTTGGTTAACTGTAAGGAGAAAGCGTTAGCGAAGGCATTCCAGCATGCGAATCCTCAAATGAGTCCGAGTCTAGTGGAGCTTCAGAAGACTGTAATCAGATACGTCCAACTGTTGCCAGGCAATGATCAGTGCTGTGACTGCGGTTCACGCAACGATGTGACCTGGATTAGTTTAAATTTTGGCATACTTGTGTGCATACAATGCTCCGGTGTGCATCGTGATCTTGGCGTGCACCATTCGCGCATACAGAGCCTGACGCTGGATAATCTAACAACAGCAAATCTACTGATAGCGCGTGCCATGGGCAATAGTACACTGAATGATATTATGGAGGCCACGCTCGGCAAGGGTAAACTGACACCGGATAGCACAATGTAAGTACCGTAAACTCGTCAACAATGTCCAATAATTAATAATTAAAAAACTTAAAACTCAGGGAGGATCGTTATGATTTCATACGCGCCAAATACGTAGCCAAGCGCTATGTGATGCGTACATGTGCTGACGACAATGAGTTGCGTTGCGATTTGGAGCAGGCGATAGTGAATGCGGACATGAGCCAACTGCTGCAAGTATGGGCCGAAGGTGCTGATCTCACGTGTTCGCTGCCATCTTCTGATGCGGGAGAGACGGCTTTGCATCTGGCGGTGTTACGCGACATGGGCTCCACGCTTCACATCGTTGACTTTCTCATACAGAATATGCCACCAAAGGGCCTGAACAAGGCAACCAATCCGCCCGGTATTCTAGATGTCACCGGCAAAAACACAGCGTTACATTTATGCGCACTACACAATCGTCGGGAATGTATGAAACTCTTGCTTCGATGTGGTGTAGATTATGAACTGCGTAACTCACAGAACAAAACAGCACTCGACATTGCCAAAGAAATGGGACACAATGGCTGCAAGGAGCTGGTAAGCTTATAGTCTTGTGCTCTGCAATAGTTCAATGGAATTAACCATTTTTTTTCTCTTATGTGTGCAGATTGAATGTGCCATTCGACGCGAGAAGAGCGCGTTCGATCATATAAATACGGATTGGAATCTGCCAAATGAAGATGGTTCAACCGACTTTTCCGATGATGATACGGTCATTGACGAACGGAAATCACGTTCACGACCTCCAAGCTTTGCAGGAGGGGATTCACCAGTCCTGCGTTCGCGTTCTTCTACATGTGATTCGATCCAATCCAGTTCTAGTCCAATTGCCAATTGCCCAAGTCGCCAGTTTGCTCTACCGTCCGGCTTGCCAACATACGCCAACCAATCGGCGGGCACATCACCCAAACAACATATTTCGCTTGGTCAATACCTGAGTGGTGGTGGTAATGGCAGTGGTAGTGGTGTTTCCAGCGGCAACAGTGCCGCTGCCAGTCCGAGCTCTGTTACAAGCCAAAGTGCGCGCAATACACGCAATAGCATAAATAACGATGTGACTCACATTGCACAAGTTGGCGCGGGCGCACGCAAATCCACATCGACAGCAAATATGAATTCGCTTAAGAAGCGTACAGCGCCAGCACCGCCTCCAGGCACAGGCGTAGGTGGCACGGCTAGCTCGTTCTATGGTACGCTGCCGCATCCGCCACGACACTCGCAAAACTTCGACAGCAATGACATACGCACAATTAATCACAAAAATCAATCTTTGGATGTTGTCTATGGCACATTGCCACATCTGCGCACGGTGGAGGGCAGTCCACGTATCACAAGTAGCGCTGGATATGGCTACGATCGTTATGACAAGTCGGCAGTCTTGCAAGATCCCAGTGGCAGTGGCAGCGGCAGTAGTGGCAATCTTATGCCTGCCATGACTACCTTTGGGCATAAACGTTCGCCTAGTGGTGAGTCACTTAATCGGAATTTTCACTTGGCGGGCGCAAAGCTTGTGTTGCCACCAGCTGGCGAGATACCAACGTTAAAGCATGTTGATAAATCGGCACTCACTCGGCCGAAAATTCCACCACCTGGACCGCCCAATGGTGAGTAATATTTGTATTATTTGTAGAATCTATAGCAAAAACTATTAATATTTTCAAATTAAAACAGAGCGTGAAATATCGAATGGTCAATCCAATGAAAGTATAAGCTCTATGGACGAGGGACCCGTTGCGCCGCCTAGAAAGGTAGTTGTAAAACTTCAATGTTTTTGTTTAGAATGAATGACAGCATTTAAGTAAATTTGATCGAAGCCAAGCGTTTATTAAACTGAATTATTTAAAAATATTAAATTACAGCACAAATATAAAAAGTTGCTGAGAATAGCACAATCCAGCGAAGAAACGGTAAACAAAATCTGGCGCTTTTATGCTAAATTGTTGTTGTTTTTACTAAATGCTACGCGTCATTTAAACTGGTTCAATAAAAACTAAAACAAATGCTTTTTTTTTGCATTTTAAAATTAATCAAAATAAATATAAAAAAAAGAAAAGAACCAACAAAAACAAAAAAAAAAAAAAAAAATGCGCTTTGATGTCCTTTGTATTGAAAGAAATTTTCCATTTAACAAGAACAAGTGTTGCTGTTATGTTAGATCACTCATTAATTGTTTTATTGTGACGTTTTCAATAGAATGTTGACTGCTTTATCAATATGTAACATATTTAATTCATCCTTTTTTTTCTTGTAATTCAGCTGATGAACCAGTCAACAAGCAACTTTGCCGACTATGAGGCATGGCATGCGGACATGGACTCATCTGGCGGTGGACTCGATCACTCAGCTGATTCGAACGTCTCTTCAAGTGACAATGATCGCATGAATTCCTCGGATAATCGTTTGAAGAGTCTTGGTATTGCCAACTCAACGGGAAAATTCCATTTTGTATGCATTTACAGCAAAGTTGTCCTTTTAGGCTCCTTAATTTTAATATTTCTTTTTTTACTATGCAGAATGGCCACCGACGTTGTCGCGCTCTCTACGATTGTGTTGCCGACAACGATGATGAGTTGGAGTTTAAAGAGGGTGAAATTTTGATTGTGCTTAATGAACGCACAGATGACGAGAACTGGATGGAGGGCATTATTGAAGGTGATACAACGCGGCACGGCATGTTTCCAGTTAGTTTTGTGCATATGCTACCTGACTGAGATGCAGTCGAAGTAGAAAAATAAAAAGAACAAATCAGAAAAGAATTCTATTGTTGTACTTGCTGCGGCAATTTTCGACTCACAAAACAAACACTTGTTAATTTTGTATTTTATTATGTAATAATTTTAATTATTTATATATTTATTTATTGCACAACTATTGATATTTGCTGAAGAATGATTTAATAGTACGCAAAAGGTAAAGTGATGAAAACCTATTACGAAAATTAGGAACATTCTTTAAGTTATAATTATAATTTTAGCGATTTGTACACAAACTTGTTAAACACAAGCCAACCGCTCGCGAGTATTTTTTTTTTTACTTTATTTTTAGCATTTAAACTTGATATTGAAATGATATCTATATACCTTAATTTGCATAAATATTTATTTGTTTATTGTAAAGAACTATATGCAAGAAAGCGGAAAACTTTGAAAAGTTATTTTGTAAATTTATTTGTGTAGGCCCCTAAACTACCGTACGTCAACTTGCTTGTTAACTCTAAATATACATATACGCTCTTATAAAAAACAAAAAAACATAAAAACAAAATTATGTAACGTAAAGGAACTATGTGAAATTACAAATTACATTTAAAACGCTTTGCTATTTGTATATCCTTGCATGTTTGTATGTACTCTACGCTGCCATACCGAATTCAAAGAGTGCGACCTGGTCGCTGCTGCTTGTCTATATATGTATACAATGTAATTATTATATGGAAACAAAGATAAAAGTATATCACAAACAACATTGTTGAAGTGTTTATAGAAAAGTTTATAAAACAACGTTATAGAATTCTCACAATTTTATTGCATAAAAAAAAAAAAAAAAAACAATTAATTAAACAACAATGCATAATAAATGAAAAATAATAGTTATCGAAAAATTTCAAAAATTAATGCGTATTTTCTCCCTTGTACCTAGTAATTGTTATGAAAAAACTAATCGCATGTCACAACTTGTAAAAATCCCCAAGTGAAATAACCTACATCAGCGTCTTTAAATGGCCGATTTTTTATTGAAACAATTTTAGCAAAAATTTGTTTGCTTTTCGAAAATTTATGATTTATTACGAAATTATTTCAAATCTAATATTAGGTACTGGATAAAAACGCTGATCAGACAAACAGTATAAATTTAAATTTTAATAGACTTGCAAACTTTTAATAAAACAAAAATCAACACTTGTTAAATTGTTTATTACACCAATAAGATGTCATTTGGATTTTAAACACATGCAAACACAATTAAATTATAAGCAATATGCCAATGTATTATTTCCTAATTTATTAAAAGTATACCTAAAACTACAAGATATATAAATAAAACTGATAAAATTAATTCTCACGTGGTTTTCAAAGTAATTTTTCGTTTCTAGGCTTTTTCAAACCAAAATTCAATAATTAAATGGTTTTTATTTTATATGCATTGCAAAGTATATAAGCATCAATATTTTCAGGTAGCCGGTTTTTTCCAGAAAATAATGATATTTCATAATACGTTTAAAGCTGAATGTCCCAAGCACTCGCTGTATCGTAATCAGTCGAGCAACTTCGAAGGTTTTTTTTTAAATTTCTGCACACTCATTGTCCGGTGGTTCGAATCCTGCGAATTTTTTTTTTGTTTAATTTTTAATTAATATACCTTAATTAAATCTATTTACTCATTAGCATATATGCTTTAATGTAGTCCTTTTCCAATTGCAGTTGAAAAAGCTTAAACGCGATACACAGCCAAGCCAACTGCCGGCTATTAAGGCACAATTAGTGAAATACAGTGCACAAATAAAATTTTTTAAATTAAGTAAAACAAAAATTTTGTTTAATGACAAATGTTATGCATGTGAATGTTAGTGCATCGTAAAAATTTAGAAATCTGCCAAAAAAAAAAGAAGCAATTTTGCTACGACGTCATAAATATCACATGGCCGCGCTCTAATGAGAACGCAATTATTATGATTTTTATTGAGTGTTATCGATGACATTATTAAATAATCCTAGGGTTTTACTCCGAAGGGAAAAACTATGAGAACGTACCATAAATTTTTTTGTCTTTCGGAACACATAGTAATTTGCAATCTGCGCTCTCTCTCGCACTACCATGCACTCTCCGACAGAGAGAAAGATCGATGACGATTTTTCCGTTCTTCTTCTTCGTAGCTATTGCCATCAGTCTGCATCCGCGTTTTTTTTTGTTTTTTGACATGGTCCGGAAAATTTCCTCCCTCCCTGATCCAGTTTCAAAATAATGCAGCCCTAATAAAAAAGCGCATTTTATAGGTATTTTAGTTTATCAAGTTGGCAGCGCTGTTAGTGACTACAACAACAAACATTTGTATAATTTGCGTGAGACACTACGGATTTCGAATTGCTGTTTTCAACGTTGTAAATAAGCAACAAAAGCATAAAATACCGCTAAATGTTGTACAGCATATAAAGTCGAATAATTTACGCTTTTAATTATTGGTGTAACAGCTGTACATTTTGTGGAGCTGCATTGATTTTGTTGTTTGTTGTTGGTTCCGAGTGCGAAGAGAAGAAGGTAAGTAGTGCGAAATAGAAAAATGTACAAACCAAGTTGCACATTTTCACAAATGTATTTATACTATCAACAAGCATATTTTACATTTGGTGATAATGTATTCGATTGAAAATTTTTATTTGTAGTTTCGGCACCGACGAATACTCTAAGCAGCAGCAACGCCGCTTGCAGTTTCTGCCGCAAAATATGAGCGAAAGAAAGAAATACAAACCTATGGAAACAGTGGAATTAGACACAGAGAATTACAATTCGGCTGCAGGGTGCATAAAAAAACCTAATAACGACAACCATTTTAGTGCATCCAGTGGTGCTGCTAGTCGTAGCGCATTTGCAGCGCAAAATATGAATTCAGCGTCAGCTTCGACCTCCACTCAACGAGCCAACAACAACAATGGCACAAATGGTGAGCGGCGTGCAAATTTCTCAATGCTCGACAGTAGTAGTGGTAACCATGTGGGCAATGAAGTCCGTACGGCAACATCAACTACCTCAACTTATTTCAACAGAATGGGCACAAATAGTGCCAATAAGCCAGGAGATGTTAAGAAAATCGTGATAAAAAATTTCAAGGGTAAGTCAACAAGGGTTAGCATCAGCTTTGACTCTCAAACTGCATATTGCAATCATGGAATATCGTACAAGCATACAAAATTTTATTAATCGATTCGTGTGCTTTTTAGCTAAACCCACACTGCCGGAGAATTATTCAGAAAATACGTATGAAAAACTTGAGGAGGCTGTTGTGGCTATACAACTCTCGAAACCAATCCGATATTCTCTTGAGGAGCTGTACCAGGCGGTTGTCAACATGTGTAGCCATAAAATGGACGCGCAGCTTTACACTAAACTTAAAGAGCTAACCGAGTCGCATGTGAAACGCAATGTTGATGCTTTTACCGGTGGCAGTATGGATAAACTGGTAAGAAATTACTAAATGGTCACCCTTGTTTATCGTATAAAAATAATCATATTATTTGATTTAAGGTATTTCTTAAAAAAATCAATGGCTGGTGGTTGTCATTCTGCCAACAAATGATTATGATTCGTAGTATATTCCTCTATATGGATCGTACGTACGTGCTACAAAATTCTGCAGTACACTCAATATGGGACATGGGATTGGATCTTTTTCGCATACATATTGCACAGAATAATTTAGTGCAAAAGCGTACAGTCGATGGTTTGCTTGTGTTAATTGAAAAGGAGCGCATGGGTGACACCGTTGATCGGGGTTTACTCAAAAGCCTAGTGCGCATGCTTTGTGATCTACAAATCTACACAAGCGCCTTTGAAGAGAAGTTCCTCAATGCAACTAATCAGCTATACAAAGCTGAAGGTCAACGTAAAATGCAGGAGCTGGAGGTTCCCGAATACTTGCAGCATGTGGACAAACGGTTAGCTGAGGAAAGCGAACGTCTGCTACATTATCTGGATTCGAGCACTAAGTATACAATTAGAAAATATATTTTGTTGTTCACATTGCAAATTTAACAAAATATTACTCAAAACTCAGGCATCCACTTATTTACAATGTTGAGAAGGAGCTGCTTGCCGAGCACTTAACTGCAATATTGCAAAAAGGCCTAGATACGTTGCTAGAAGAAAATAGACTGAGCGATCTATCGCTGTTGTACAGCCTACTGAGTCGCGTGAAAAACGGCACCTCCGAGCTATGTGGCAACTTCAACGGCTTTATAAAGAAAAAAGGACGAACTATCGTTATTGATCCAGAGAAGGATAAGAGCATGGTTCAGGATCTGCTCGATTTCAAGGACAAGTTAGACGTAATCGTGCGCAACTGCTTTGAGCGCAATGATAAATTCACTAACTCTTTGCGTGAAGCTTTCGAGTTCTTTATCAATCAACGTGCAAACAAACCGGCCGAATTAATTGGTAAGTATTCTCAAGAAATTTTCCAATTGTAGCATTTGACTCATCTGTTTCGTGCAATAGCAAAATATGTTGACATGAAACTACGCGCTGGCAACAAAGAAGCTACTGAAGAGGAGCTTGAACAAATTTTAGATAAAATAATGGTGCTCTTTCGCTTCATACATGGCAAGGACGTTTTCGAAGCGTTCTATAAAAAGGTACGAAAGCCGTTAGATGTCTGTTTTGTTATAGGTGCTATCAAATGAATTTGTTTACAGGACTTGGCCAAACGATTGCTCGTTGGCAAATCGGCTTCAGTTGATGCCGAGAAGAGCATGCTATCTAAACTGAAGCAGGAGTGTGGTGGCGGATTCACATCAAAATTAGAGGGCATGTTCAAGGATATGGAGTTGAGTCGCGATATAAACATAACTTTTAAACATCATGTCACGAATATGGACCGAGAAGTAACCAATATCGATCTGACTGTTAATATATTAACCATGGGCTATTGGCCAACTTATCCGCCCACGGAAGTTACGATGCCACCGCAGTTTGTAAAACCTCAACAAGTCTTTAATAAGTTCTACTTAGCGAAACACAGCGGCCGCAAGCTGCAATGGCAACCAACCTTGGGCAACTGTGTGCTTAAATCTCAGTTTGATGCGGCAAGTGTTGCACATTTTATGCAAGCGGCAGTTACAGTATAATTTTTCTTTAAATGTGTTTTAACATCTGACAGGGGCCAAAGGAACTTTTGGTATCGCTTTTTCAAGCTTTGGTTCTACTACTTTTCAATGATAAGCCTACTCTGAGCTATGAAGAAATATTGGCTGCTACTAATATTGAGGTATGCAAATTATTAATTTTATTTTTGAAATTCAATTGATAATTTGTAAACTTGTAACTGTAATACAGGATGGTGAGCTGCGGAGGACACTGCAATCACTGGCTTGCGGACGAGCACGCGTTATTAGCAAAACACCTAAAGGTCGTGAGGTTGAAGACAAAGATGAGTTTCATTTCAACAACGAATTCATAAACAAGTTATTCCGTATTAAGATCAATCAAATACAAATGAAAGAAACGGTAAGTGTGCTCAGAATATTGTTGCATTGGAGTATTTTAATACGTTATTAATGCTTCATACACAGACGGAGGAACAAAAAGCTACCGAGGAGCGTGTCTTCCAAGATCGGCAATATCAGATTGATGCAGCAATCGTGCGCATAATGAAAATGCGTAAAACACTCAGTCACAATTTGCTCATTGGTGAACTGTTTAATCAATTAACATTTCCTGTTAAGGTACATATTACTGTGGTAGCTAACTTGTTTTGTGCACTCTTTCACTATTAACGATTGTTTATTTTAAATTTGCAGCCTGCTGATTTAAAGAAGCGCATTGAATCACTTATTGATCGTGACTACATGGAACGTGATAAAGATAATCAAAATCAATACAATTATGTAGCATAGAGTTATGATTAAACCGCACTACACCGCTGTTACACTACTTCATTCAAACGGTCGTGAAGTTAGTCAACGCTTCATGCTGCCTAGCGACGTTTCCTCCAGCGTTTGTCCTCTCTTTTTTCTTCTCTCTGTTCTTGCAAACATATTTTTGTTATGCGTTTTTAATCATAGTTTCATTCAGCAGTGACTATGTTCGTTTGGTTTTTACTTTAATAAAAGAGAAATGATTAAGTTACCTTATTAAGCACTTTTCTGCGGTTTAGCTTACAATAAAACTGAAGATGCGTGTTTATCATTGAAAACGCATGAAAAATAAAAAACAAAAAAAAAAAAAACAAAAAAAAAACTAAATAAATAAATACATTGATAAATCTAAAAAGCATTTGTTGTATTGCTTGCGTCTTCTTGCTCTTAATTATTTTGAGTTTTTGCCGATTTATTTTTCGCGTTACTCTGTTTCGCGCTAAACTCAATAACCTATTATAAACATGTTTTAATCGAGATATGATTTTTTTTCGTATTTGTTTAAAATATATAAAAAAGGTAGTAATAATATCGCGACTTATTTGTATATTTAAATTTATATTAAATAAAAGAATGACAAAAAAAAAAAAAAAATATAATGAATTTACATAAAAATAATACGGTTTTTCATATCGCAAAATTCCCAATAAGAGTTATTAATAGAATTCGCACAACCCTCCTAACTACAACACATCGATCCCATTTGCCTGGGTCAAAAAATAGGCCAACACGAGGAAGCTCTCGGTTATTGGCGTATTTTTAAATTTGTACGTCTCTTTCCTTTTATATCGCGGTTAGTTGGCTTACTTGGTTTGAAGCAGTTGGCCTGATTTTGTGTTAAATAAACAATTAGTTTTCTGTAAGTTTATTAGAATAATAATTTATGACAAATGTATTTACAATTACTTGTTGTCTTAAATATATACAATTACTAACGTACAAAAATATTATAATCAAAATCAGAATAATTAAAATTGGTTACAAAAGCTGCTATCACATTTTCGCCTACGACAAATACATCAGGTTTCAATTACTATTTTGATCCTTAGAATTAAATTATAGTTTACAATTGCAACGGTTTGAATTTAGGAATAAATTATAGTAATATAACTCGATTCATCCTTTAAAATACTTTGCTTAGCTTTAAACTATAAACAGCGCAATGGGTTCGGAAGATCCAAAATGTTTGTTTACGCATCGACGCTGTTTACGCTGCACTGTGAACTACGATCAAAATCGGAAACGCTGTCTGAACCATAGCCGGTGTAGCCGCTAGATGCATTAAAGTTGGGCACCTCTGTTGTGCTACGCGTTTTTAATACATCGGCAATATAAACAGGCGTTGGGCCCGCAATTTCTACGATGCTTGGGCGACGAGCTGAGGTGCAGCGTTTTATAGGAGACATAAAGGTAAAAAGTGTTAAAGTAATTGCCAGCGTTATAATTAATATTATTGCACGAGCCATGCTGCCTCGAAATGCCGAAATCATAGCCATTACGAGGAGCAATATGATAATTGAAAATTTAGTCATGGTAACCGCCGTGGAATGTATTTTGCCACCATTACGCGAGATCATATTCGAAGGTCCGTATGCAAAGTAAAGATTATGACGATCAACAAAATGCTTTAAGCAAATGTATATCATTGCAAAAGGCATAATGAGTGGGCAAAAGACGCTGTACACAATGGAAATGGTGAAGATCATCGTCGTCCAAGCATAATGCGTCCCGAAAGGAAATTCCATTAATATGGATTTGCGTATGTACGGTGTCTCTGCCTTTGATTTTGCCGTTAAGAGCATCCAAATATAGACAATTAATTCAGGAAAACGCATCAGCTCCAGGCTGGTACCGATAAAGGCAGCGGTGATGATGTAGTTAATATAGAATGCGCCACGATCAGGCAAAAATATACACTGCCAACGGCCTGTGTCATTGGTTAAACTCCAATCAAGAAACGCTTGCGCCGATGTCAAACCCAACGATGGCAATATGAGTATCATAAAGAGTAGATAGCCGAAACATTTTGTCATAATCGAGTAGTTTTGCAATGAACGTGTATAATGCGCCATCCACTTATCCGATATGGCGACAATTACCGGCATCAACGCAGAAAGTGTCCAGAGCATGAGCGTAGGCAAGAATTCCGAAACAAGTGGTGAAATTTTGTCTTCCGTTCCTTTTAGCCATGGCAAGCTATTCAACAAGTTCACGATAATAGCTGGTGTAGTCAAAAAGAATAGCACCAAGAAGAGCACAAAATTAACAGCAAACCACTTGAAGTACCAATGGCTTTTGCTGACATTCAAATTCTCCCAGAAGAGATCGTCCGGCGAAGGTGCAAATGCTAAGTTCCATTGTCTATATGTGCCGGGCGTGAAGTGACTCACAATGTTTTGCGCCTCGACGACTGTTGACACCGTAAGGAAGGCAATGCCAAGCGGTTCATTTAATGCTGAGGCACGCAGACGCGCCACATCACCCGAAAGTTTGCGCTCTTCACGTTGATAATATTCAAGAGCGTTTTCCTTTTTGCAAGAGCATAGCTCTGGTTTAGCCTGTAAAACAAAAAAAAAATATATAATAAGCCAATAAATAAAAAAATAGGAATTAGTTGTAATTGTTATTACCGTCAAAGAGTCTCGGTCGCGATGTTGTTCGCAGTACACACGCGCATCGTAGACTCGCTCGTACTCTGCATTTCTTACGTTCAATTTGGAAATATTGTAGGCGATGGTGACATCTTCAATTGTGACATCAGGGAAAAGTTCCTGTATGTAGTTGCGCACAACGGTCTTGTTCCGATCACTCGACGATATATTCGTTATCATAATTGTGCGCGTGGCAGCTTTTTTGAAAGCGTTGCGGCCCGAAGAACGACGCATGATTAGCACCACTAAAGGTATGTAGATAATTGTGACAATGACGTGCACCCACAGCCAGGATGACTCGCCAGGGAGATTTGCCATTGTGGTGCGGCCAAACGCATTCGGATCGTATACTGGATTCTGTGGCCCATTTAGGAAATTCACCGGCAGTATGACACCCAGTGAAATGATGGTAACTATAGCCATAACAATCATCAAATGCTGCTGAAACGACAGGTAATGCACCGCATCCGGACCTGTGTGCAGAAGTATGGTCTCCTTACGCAGCTTAAATGTCACTTTGACCCAGCCCAAAAAGCCCTGATCCGAAGCGATTGGCGACAATGGAGTTGACTCTGCCGAATTTGAGTTAATACTTGAACGTGGCTGTGCAGGGCCGTGGCTCGTCGAAGAGGGAACATCTGCTGTTTCCACCACGCTTGAAGCGCGCGAATAGAACACCTCCGTCCAGCGTTTCTTAGTGCCATTGCAGTTGACCAATGCCAGTCGTCCAAAGTCACTCGCTCGATAGCGTAGTGTCGTGAACAGCAGGATAAGTAATGCCCAGAAAATAGCGTTTAGTATCAGTGTTTCTGGTATACCGTTATAGGCCGTAATAAAGAGAGATTTCTTATTTGGTACAGATACACAACTGGGCTGATCGCCATTGCCTGAATCCGTTATGTTAATATCCATTATCATCAACATGCACTGTGAGTGCTGCACGCAAAGCAAACAATACGCTGCACTTTCTGTTGAAATTACACGCATGCAATATTTTTTTTAGTGTATATAAATGATATTATTTATTATTGTATAAATTTAAATAAATACATGTTTATTTTTGTTTTGTGTTTTTTGTCTTTTTAATGTCAGTTGGCAACGCAATTTGATTGATGTGGCAATAATTTCAAATTTCTTAAGTCCTGCTCGCTATGCGTCAACGCTTACCAAATAAGCTCAAAGTTTCACTTTTTTCCCCATTAATTTTGAAGTTAAACTATGACATTTAGATATTATGATTACCCCTTATCATATCTTGCAGTAAAAATCATAATTAGCGTGGGATATTTTCCCCCTAAGCCTACTGCCATTTATGAGTAATTCTTGTTATCATAAGAACCAAGCGAAGGCAACTGCAGTCAAGATTTGTTATAAAGCGAATCCACCTACAATTTTGAAATTACGCTGGCAGTTAACGCACACAAGTGCCTAAGTGGAATTATTCAAATTCATATGAACGATTACATTAAACGAACTTTAATAACCAGCTTGGCAGCATGCGCGATAATCATAATAACATAGTACAGATTTATCTTATTAGGTCAGCGAGGCGTCCGCACAATTAGACAAAGCGCAAATCAAATTATACATATGCATGTATATTTTTTAAATATAATTCGAAATCTAATGCAAATAAAGCAAATAACGATTTGCGTATGTTTTCTAAAGTTTCCACTAGCACGTATTTTATTATCTATGAGTAATTTTCAACAACGCACATATGGTTAAAGAAAGTGTGTTTGTTGTTGTGTTGTTGTGAATCTTTATTATTATTATTATTATTAGATCATCAGGCAGAGAGATCGCGAAGTGTGGGTCCAATTTTAGTGACAAAAGCATTCTGGCAAATGTTTTGCGCAAAATAAATACGTATTTATATATATATGCTCTTTGCGGTCGCACTTTATCAGTGTATACGAAAAAAGATAATTAATGCAAGAAACGAGAAATATGTACTATATGCCAAAAAAAAAACACGCGTACCAATTACTGTTTTTGTTTTTTTTTGCTGTTGCTGTTTTGGTTGAGCACCACTTGCTTGAAGCTTGTTTGCCTTCGCACGAGCGACTGTGTTGTCTTTTCTGTCTGTAGAGCAGACGGTGGTGTTTTAGCAATTTGGCTGCCAGCTTATTTTGTAACTGTTTTAAAAATGATTCATCATAGTCGACATACAATGAGTTTTGGTTTCGGTTGCAAAAGGTTTAAAAACAAAAACAACAAGAAAAAGAAAAACAATGAAAAATCAATGGTGAAGAAGATACTTCTAGAGCTTGTTTAAATCACGAAAAATCACTGTACTGGTGAAGTCAAGTTTCTTGTTATTGGCGTATAAGTTTGTTGACTTGGTTTGGCTTCATATTGTGGTTTCAAGCGCTTCCTCCTTTCTTTATCAATTCTTTCACAGTTCACTATGCGCATCATCAATTTGATGATATCAACTTATATGGCTATGTTTTAAATTTATTGCACGCACCTTAAATGTTTGTTAATTAAAAAAGTTATTGCACTAACTCCGACTACGGTAGTCAATGTTACACGATTGCACTTTTCTATTTAATTTTTACGCAGTTGTAGTTGTAGGTAAAAAGACACCCGACCGTAAAAATAACGTCTCTTTACCTAGCTGCTTCTAAGCAAACGAGCTGCCAACTTATCAACATGAGCACGCAACATATGTTAGTAACTGTAATAAGTTGGCAGCATTGAAAGTGGAACTGGAACCATTTTATATGAACTTTTTGTGAATGGTCGTAGTTTGCTTTTGTTTAGTGTCAAAATTTAATTTTTATAGTAATACATTTTTATTTGTAAATGTACTTTTCGTCTTCTAATGCAATAAAGGGAGTAGCGTATTATATAAGTTCTATACATATGCATAACAAACTTGCAGCTGCAGTTAAGTGGTAATAAGAGTGAAAGACTGCACGAAAAATATTCAAAATTGAAATCAAAGAAGTGATTGTTAATGTTGCTATGAAAACGAAAAAAAAAATGTCAATTTCAAGAAAGCCAGCAGAATTTGCAATTCAACTATTGTCAGGCAATAATGTGATTCTTGTAGAGTGTCCCGGTTTTGAGTCGGAATTATTCCTGCCTCAGTTAAGCAACGGCCGAATTTCGATTCAAAATATAATCCCTAATCGTCGCTGCTGCAATAATTCCACCGAGATACTGAAACCTTTAAATAGTAAACAAAGCAACGACATTATTGGCAGATTTCATATCAATAAGGATAAGTACAGCATTGTGCCCAACCAAGAATCAGGGTCCCCTTTAGCCAAGAGTACGCCGTTCAGAAAGCAAGTAATACATCAGAGATCACCCGCTGGCAAAGAAAATATGGCTTCAAGCCTAATTACACCTGATTTACCTCGCTGCGCAAAAAATAAACCTGATTCTATTATGGATACGCCGAATTTGTGTAAAACAGTTGCACGAGATTTACCAAAACCTGATATAAATTCATCAGTCAGTCGCAGAGTTAAGTCAAAATATCAAAAAAATGATCCTACAAAAACGCCGCCATTAATGATGAGTTCAGCTCCAGGCAATGATTCCGGCTTCAATTTACCCACAACACCTGATGAAGGATACAGAATCGCCACACCATCAGCTATCACAGATAAGAAAGATGAAAGCGTTACCCATTGGCATAAATGCCTCCCTCCAAAGCATACGTACACACGTCGAAAATCGTCGACTGGGACATTTGTAGCGGTTGGATGCAAATCAACTAAACCGGCATTTAAAGCTTCTCCTAAAAAATTTACGATATCCGGCACAAAGCCACCAAATCCTACAATGAAATTTGAAGTACGCACTCGTAAGATCATTATCGATCAAAAGAAGTCTCTGCCGCCACAGGATTTCGAAAAGTTGGCCGAAGCACTGTCTATCTCGCCTAAAAAAAAAAAAAACCCCAAAAAACTGGCATTGGCCAAGACACGTAAAAGTTATGATGCACTCAAGAAGACAGCATTTGATATGCTAACCACGTCAAATCGATTACACATCGGAAGTAAGATTCAGCAACAATTTCGCAATAGTTGCATTAGCAAAGCTAGCAGCACTCAATGCGCATTCAAGAGTCTTACCGAGATGCCACCACTGCGAATTGAGCGTCAAGTAGTACTATCTTCACCAAAGAAGCCAGGCGCTAAAGTAGCACGTCGCAGAATATCCCAAACATCGAATCCTGCAGAATGCGCAAAGACTGCTTTGCAGACAAAAAAACCTTTGTCGTAGTTAACTCTAGGTAATTTTAATAATGTGCATAAAGTTATTTAAAATCGTATTTAAGTTTGGTCCCTTAATGTGATTTTAAATAATTTTACAAGCAGCAAAGCATGCAAATTTCGATTAGTCTAAAATGTTGTAATGTATTTCGTATCCGTATTGAGTTCAATAAGTACCGGGCACCTTATAGCGGTGATTTATTTTGGCAGCTACAAAATGTGTATATTTTGAAATTTATTTGTTTTTGTTTCTAGAATTCTAAAATAATATACTAATGCAAACTAGCTTGCCTTACTAAAAAAAAGGAACACATTTGGATATATGTAAATTAGAACTTAACGATAAAACGAATTTATCGTAAAATGAGCGTAAATTCGATACTACAAAAACTATGTATACAGATAACATAGAAGCAGTGATTAATGCTTATTAAACTACACTTAAATATTTAAATCTAAAAGAAGTGTACATTAAAATTACATAGATGATTTTTATGAGTGATTTAGAGTGCAACACCATGTATATTAACAAAAGTATCTTAGCTTTAAAAAAAAAATGAATTATATATTTAATTAAATTAAAATAATTTTTGTACGGCTTTTGCATATTAGAAAAGGCTCATTGCTTCATTAGATCATGAGTACGTGTCACCTGTCGCACCGACAGCATGCTTTGAATGCTCGCTTCACAGCGCGTATGTTGTGAACAACTTCTTCCTAAATCAGCAATAAAATGAAAAAACGAAAAAAATAGATAAAGATAAAACTGAAATACCTGAATACCTGAAAATGCCTTTTAAGGCTAGTACGAGTATACTGACCTGCATTAAGTTGAAGCACATGGCTATAAGCGCCATACCCAAAAGCAAATAAACAGCGCAGAGTATAAAGCTTAGTTCAACTTTATTTCTGTCAGCAGTTATCTGTGTATTGAAATTCCATGCAAAACAACTTTAGTCTATTGCTGTGTGTATTTATATTTACCACATTGTCGCCCGGCACTAGATCACCAAACCCAATGCTGCTTAATGAAATGAAACAGAAGTAGCTGCCATCCAGGTATCCCCACTCCTCCCAGCGACTGAACAGTACTGCGCCAGATAGCATGTAACTAATCATGATCATGACGCATACAGTTAACGGTACTGTTATCTCATCTGTGCTACCAAGTATTTCACGTTCGATATCCGAGTCACCGTCTTTGCCATCCAAATCCTGTGCATCCGTGTCGTAGATGTCTATAACACTGCTAGTTGTTTGTGAGGAGCTCTCAGTCTCATCGCTGTATTCGCTTTGGCTACTTTGGCTTTGTGATGTACTGGAATTGTAATCTGTACTACTATTGCTATCACTTGTATCCTTCATGCTGTTAAGCTGTGGAGCATAAAGAAAAAGACAATAACAATTAACATAACACGCTCCAAAGTGATCGCAAATCTTACCGCGCGTGCCAGCTGCCTTATTTTACGTCGTTCGCGTATAATTCGTCGCCGTGCCACTCCCGGACAGATACGACATAAGCAGACTTTAGAGTAAATCCATTTAAACGATTTGGCCAGCACATCGCCAATATTGGAGAGGTACAGTAAAAACAGCGGCATGCCGATGATGGCATATAATATGGTCACTAGTTTGCCCCAATCAGAACGAGGCGCTATGTTTCCATAACCTGACATGAAAGGGTTCAGCGTGAATGCCAACTCTACAGCAGCAGTACAACATTAATAAAATTACCTATTGTTGTTATAACCGTTAACGAGTAAAGGAATGCCCCGGAAAAGCTCCACTGATGATCGACATCTGGGCCCAGCAGTTGTTTCTTTACAAGCGCACGCTGATAGTCGAGCAGTATGTCATTTACACTGAAACAAAACATAATTGCCAACTGATTTGCTTTTTTGCTATAGCCAGAACTTGTAAGCGTGAGTAATTACCGCTTTCTGTAGGCTATTTGATCAAAGAAGCTAATATTCTCCGCCGTGGTGTGCCAGATGCGCGTTAAGCATTCACCTGTCAGATTTCGTTCAACAAATCTGTGCGGTTTGTTAATTTTGTTTCTTTCGTTTTCGAATAATTCGATAGCCTGAAAAATGAAGGCACCTGTAAACAACAAAAACGTTAAGCGATATTCAAGAATGTTTGTGTGCTTTCGAAAGCAACCCACCACCAATCGTATAAAAGATCACTAACAATATGATGCCCACATTGCTAAACATGAACGCAGTAAAGTCCCTGCAATGATCTTTGAAGCGTTCGAATGGTGGCTTTTCTCTTCTGCGCGTCGAACTGCGTTGTAATGACATTGCTGCTATCCAGAGTGTTTTCGGGCTGTGTACGCTTCAGTGTCTCCGGCGGTATTTTGTAAACTGTTTAAGTTTTAGGTGTTGGCCTTTTGAGCTGGCACTAGCTCCGTGTTTAATTGCAGCTGGTTTTGTTATTGTAGCGTTGGACATTCTTTGTTTGTACACATAAAAATCTCAACTCGTACAGAAAATCAACATATTCCGTTTTCCTATCGTATGAGTGTATAGAAAAAATTATCTTACTACTTGATCTCAATGATGCTCTTAAATAAGTTAAATTAATTCGCTAGCATTCGATTAAATTAATTGTTTTTTATTTCTTATTTATTTTTTTTTCTACTATTTTTTACAATATAAACTTTAAAACTATGAAATTTTGCTATTAGTTTTCATTACCATGCTTGCTTATGTTTTTCAATGATTTTATGTTTCATTGCTCTTTTATTATTCTTTTCCTGCGAATCTTCATTTGAAGGTTATTTTCGATAACCGAGGGTCCGACCTGACTGTATTTAAAAACCTCAAAAATCACGACCAATTGTAAAGTGTATCCCTTATCATGATGGCATGTCGAATTGAGCTACTTTGAACTGTTAGTTACCATACAGTTTGTATAAAACAAAAATGTTTTCCTAATTGGTACGAAGTGCTGCAGTAAACGCCTCATCCAGCACCGACACTCACATTTGCTTCACTACACTGCTCTGCAGCTAAGCGTTCCATTACAGCAGCAACGGCTTGTTAAGCCTTATTAGCTGCTGCTGTATGACAATGTATTTGATGAAGCAGTTGATTCTATGGTTAAGTATGAAATATTAAAAATGAAACTCATATTTGTAAATAGCATTTGTATTTAAATAATTTTTATATAGCAACGCAATTGTGGGCGTATCGATGATATACATAAGTGTATAAATTTATATGTTTTATTTTGAATTAAGTTTTGTATTTAATTTTTATGTTTTTCTACGCATTTAAAGATTTAGATTTTTTAATAAATGATCGGCATGAAAATGAGTTATTACACTACACGCTTAGCCGCCGGCGTCGTTTGTGTTATTCGCTGCTGTGTGGTAAATTTGCACGATGATTAGTTCTTAGTCGAGAGTTGAAAGCAAAGTGACACTCACATGGACAGAATGAATGATCTTCTTGTATAGTGGCGTTAGATGAGTTGCTTCTACAATTTTCCAACTAGCATAAAGTGTGCACTGCGTTGGCGTTTAACTGCATGATGTTCTATATTTTTTTTCGATTTTTTTTTTTTTCATTTTAATTTTAGTTTTATTTTATACCATTTTATTTAAATTTTATTTTAGTACTGATGGTGGGTGTGAAATAAACTATGCTAGCAGACAAACATTAGTGTCGTCGCTGCTGATTTGTGGTTTTTGCGTGTGCTTAAATAAATATGCCAAGGTTTTGATCAACGAGTGTAGAGTGAGTATTCGCCTTATTATATTACGCATACGCACAGTATGTTTTCGAATCATTATTTATTTGCGTTTGTTTCTTTTACATGACATTTGCATTATTTTTCACTTATTTCAGCACAGATGTTCAATTTTGAGCTAATAGATTTTTATACGTCTATGTAGGGACGCGTACAAAGCAATTCCTCGAATCGAAATCAAATGGACAGATGGACAAAAATTTTCTAAAAAAGTTTGTTTTGCAGCCAAATCGAAAATTGTTGTTTAATTTTAAATAAAAGCAGACACAAAACACATGCTCTGATCGAACGCCAATTCAAAAACAAATACATATAATATATATTAAAAAAATAACAATATTTAATATGGTCCACAAATGCTAGACACGCAAACTATGTAAAGTGAAACTTCTTAAGAATAGACAGTTGCGTTGAACAGCTTAAAGTAAACTTTATTTTGGCTTTCATATAGCATATTGTATGTTTTGTTTTTTTTTTTTTTTGTATTACTGTATAGTACTTTATGTACACAGTAACTTCAAATTAAATTTTATATTATTAGGTGTTTAAAAAATTAATTGTCCTTTCGGGTTGGCGTTGTTATGTGTACTCGCATTATACCAGTTGTATTTGACAGGTTTTACTGTACGTTACGTCTGAATGTGTTTGCAAATGGCTTTATTCGGACTCACCTGCGCTGACTTTCGTATAATTTCACTCATTTTATTTATAGTAAACCATTTTTTTTTGTTTTGTTTCAAAATAAAAAATTCGAAATTCCATTAAGGCCGTAAGTACACATAAAAAACTTCAGTCATAAATTATGAAAAAATTGCAATTCATGACTACATTACACAGAAAACAAAAAAAAAAGAAAATCTGCAAAAATAAATAATAAATAAATAAAATTTGCTTATATGAGCCTACATACATAAACTCATATAAAAGCAAACGTTAAAAGCATCTACAGCAAATATTGATTCATGTCAATGTTTATGTTTGATTTAAAATCGATTGCGCGTTAAAATACACGATTCTGACGATTTTAATTTCAAATACAATAATTTATTTTCTTTTGATTAATGCCTTCAACACATAATTGAAAATAAAACTAAAACTAAACACAAATGTGATGACAGATACCCGTTCTTTCGTGGCAGGCTATGTTTAAACGGTGGCAGGTATTTAAATGTTATTCGATTTTTGTTTTCTAAACAAACATAATTAATTTTAATTTGCTGAAATATATTTGATGGCATAAAATTGTTTACATGAGCGAAAGCTAGGGGTTTTAATACACTTGATACTTTCTGTACGCGGATTATTCGTATGCGGTTTTTTAAAACTTTGCAGTTTTCCTTTACTCAAGACTTAAATATAACCTATAAATGTTCAATTTATGATCTCAATGATTTACTTATGTGAAATATGAATTGTTTTTTTACTTAGAGTAATAGTTAAGCTATTAGTTAATTTTTGTTTTTATATCTTATTTTTTAAATAAATGTGCAACTTACATAAATAAATTTATAAAACGAAAAATATTTTTGTACTGAGGTGGATTTCGTTTTTTTTGTATTGTATGAAAATCTATTTCTTTTTTCACGGTATGTGTTTTTTTGGCCCAGTATACCGTGTTGAAAATGTGTCAAATGTACTTTCTGCTCAAATACAATATTTACACAGAACTTCAAATAAAGCCAGTTCGAAACACGCCCTGACAACTGAATCGAGTGCATTACTCAACCATGCACTTATCTACTTATATGTATAAGTATGTGTTATGTGTGATATGTATTTACTTTTTTAGTTGAGTCATGAATAACCAAATTTTATTGGTAATTAAACAATACTTATGTGTGCGAATTATATTCATTTTTTATTAGCCAAATCGAATTCAATAATTTATATTCGCATAAAAGTTAACAGCATTCTTAAGACCGCAAACTGACATTCATTCTGTGTGAGATATTTATCGGAAAATGCTTCGAATTCAAGTGAAAACCCACAGCGGAAAAACTAAAACAATAATGGACCATAATTGAAGTGTGAAAAATTATAATCAGAAATAATAGAGCGCGTGCAAAACGTAAACTAACAAAGAAGAAAAAAAAAAGTGATCGCATGCGAAAAAGTAAAGAAAATCTTCAGAGTGTAGCTAACACTCACGTGTAATGAACCTTAAATACCATTTCAGATCTGGGTATTTTGTTTTCCCCCCAAGTGTCCAAAATAGTATAAATTTAATTTAAGCAACTGTTATTTCTAAATATATTCAAGTTAAATATTTATATTTTCCTATTTAAATTAATTGAATTTAATATAACAATTATTTGATGCCATACAGATCCGAGGACGTCTCTGTTTTTAAAAAAAAATCCAGGTTATTGTCCTGGCGGGGAGAAAAATGGCACATCAGTTTTGATCATAGAGCTGCCAATAATACCGCAAGTGGAAAAACACCTCGAGTCAAATAGTTTTCAATTTATAATAAATTAATGAACATAATAAATAAAAGCGCAGCCACTAAGTTTCTTTGCCATTTTCAAGGACTAATTTTATTTTTCATTTTGTATAATCAAATAAATAAGCCAAATTTTTGCGTTTTCAGGCATGCCAATAAAGTGCACGAATAAAAACCTTTGACCTTTGTTTATTATTGGATTTTGAAAGACTTGATAGAGGGTAAAAACTTTTAATGTGATTGATGATCTGCCATGCACATGAATAATCAAAAAAGCTATTTTTATGCAAAAACAAATTGCAAAACAAAAATTTGAAAAAGATTAGTAAACATTATACTTCATATGAAAATATTCAAAACAAATCATAATTTTTTAGATTTTTGTTTTGTATTGTTTGATGATTTTCTATATATAAAATCAAACGTTTGTTTTTTTTTTTTTTTTAACAATATCAACACAAATTGCCAAAAGCAAACCTGTATACAGAGCCACTTAGCTATTGCCTTTATACACTTTGAAAAAAATATATAAAAAGAAAATCCCCACGTCAAGCAAAGATCAAAAGATCATTTAACAGAATTTGAACAAAGAAAACATTTTCCGCAGAAAAACATAATAAATTTGTATAACAAGTTTTGTTTTTTAAATATTTTTGATTATTGGTTTCAATTTGACTAAAACAAAAATGAAACGAAAAGAAAACCAAACAAAATTAAAGATAAACAATCGGCCACTGATAAACATTAAAAGTAAAAGTAATTCAAATGATGTAAGTGTCTCAAAATTCGATTAGCTGTAATTGAACCATTTAGTAATCAGTGCCCCCAATCAGATTAATTAAGTTTGATTAGCAGTTTATAAGAATTATATTACACTGCACAATCAGCTTTGAGATTTCCTTGTGAACTAGTTCGCAAATCTAATGTCTGGTTACTGAAACCAGATAATTCTTTAATATGTACAGTAATCCTTCCATTAACACGGTCGATAGGTTTCTGAAAAATATCGTGTACTGTCTAGAGTTGTGTGAAATAAGCTCACCGTGTGAGAGTGAAAGCGTGTTATATGAGGCATACCTGTATTTTAATTATTTACTTATTGTTAACTAGTAGGTAGATTAATAAATAAAGATATGAAAAATATAATGTGTTAAAAAAAATGGCATTAATAACACACAATAAATTTTCCGCATGAGTGTTCCGACTAAAGCCAACATCTGCCTAGACTAATTCGAATGCCAAGGAGTTAAAAATATATCCATGCATATAAATTGAGAGCAAATTCAGATTTCAAAAGGTTTTGATTAAATTATGACCTAATGAAACATATAATTGTGTTAGAACATAAAAGCAAAATTTTGGCACAAATTTGAAAATTCGTGTGCAATTAATTTCGGAATTAATGAAGTCATTAATTGGGAAAAACACTATAAAAAAATACTTTACGAACTTGCCTAGCATATTTTTAATGACAATTGTCGGCTACGTTGTGAAATATATAAAAACAAAAACAGCAACAACAGCAACCGAAAAAGTAATTAATTTTCGTCGTGAAACAATAAAAAGCGAATAATTAAAATATGACGGACAGATGGACAGTTGAACAATAAGACCGACAGATCGACAAACAGACAGCCACAAAATGTTAAGTGTCAACAACTACATGCGAGAAGATTTTCAAAATCATAATTTCTTTTTTTTTTTTTTTTAAACATGGTACGAATATATAATGTGCATATGTACATATCTACATACAAACATATACATATATACACATAGCTGTCATTATGTGTGCATAGTATATTTATGCACACAGGTTGCCTTACAATAAAGAGTTGGAAGCGTTGACACCAATTGAAGAAAAACATTTTCGTTTCGATTTTATTATTTTAATTTTTGTTGTTTATTTTTTTTTTTGGTTTTTGGTAATTTTTGACAGCGCCAAAAACTAATTTTCGTACATTGACTTCAACATTGACGTGCTTTTGGAGACAACTTGAGACGCGTGCGCGCGAATGGCTGCCCGCTTAGTTGGAATAGAGGAGCACTGCAACAGATTTCGAAGAGGAAATCAATTTGTGATAAAAAAAAAAACGCATTGCTGCAAATATCTACAATACTTAGCATACGGGATAATCGCTTAAAATCTTTTATTGTGTTCAAATCAATAAAATTCTTCGTATTTTAATTTGTATGCTTTGTTGTTGTTATTGTCGTCACAATTTAAGGTATATTTACATGTAAAAGTTACGTTGTTGTACGATTATTTGTTTATGCTGGCCAACTGTTGCACCGCACTTTTTGAATAATTTCGCTATTTCTTTGTTTTTTCGTTTTAAATTTATTTTCTTTTTTTTCTTAAATTAAATAAACACTGGCAGTAAACTGTTTTCAATACGAACTTTTTCACAGCAGATGTTGCGACGTCACTGAAGAAAATTTATTTTGGCAGCTGATATATTTTTGGACTGGCTACGCTGCTGCTCTGTTGCTCTGTTTAGCTTCGCTGCTTGGCCGGTTTGCTGGCGTCGGCCTTTTGTATTTGTTTAGTATTTGTTATTTAACAAAATTACTTGTACAGTAAATTTTGTATTTTAACTATTCACTACATTAAAAGTATTTAATCAATCGCTTAAGTACAATAAATTTGTTTAGTTTGGACTTTTGTGTTTAATATTGAATTTATTTAAAGTATACTAAATTTACGTCCGGCCATTGTTGCGGTACACATAATTCAGCAGTTTTCTTTCTTTTTGTTATGTCGAATCGAATGTTTCGCACTCGCGCTGAATTGCGGCTCTTCAATGTTTGACGGAGCAAATGCTACTGTCTGCCTGACTATACTAGCCACACTGATTATTTGACTCCGGCGTTTCACCGCTTAGCATGGTATACGCGTTTTCACAATGTTTACGTATAATCTGTTGACGCTTCACCTGTGACGTCTGTTTGGGCGCATGCAAAGATGCTAATTATAGTACAGTGGTAATAACGATTACGTGCTCTCTCATGCTTTGTTGAGTGTGTGCTCTTTTTTTTTTTTTTATTTTTTTTTTCTTTTGAAAATGTGCTACACTGAAAAAGTTTGGGCTTGTACTTGTAATGGGCATGTGTGATGCATCTGCTGGACAGCTGCAACTCAAAGCTAAGTAGGTAGCATTTATTTTATTAATACAGTGTAATGCGCGCATAAGCCTAGAACTTTGAATGTTTATATGAGTATTGGCGACAATACGCTTAAGTAAATAAACAGTTTTGTCGAAGCCACTGCATACAGCTAATACCCTGTTTTAATTTTTAGCCTAATAATTTTCTTATTAGCCTGGAATCTATTATTTTGTTATGTTACCCACAAGAAATACAAATCATTAAAAAATTTATTGAGCTATTCAATCTGCAAACATGTAATTTGAGGATCAAAACTCAAAACACACTTAAGGTAAAATACATCTGTATATTTGCAAGCATATTAAGATTAAGATCGGAAAGAAAATGTAACGTAATGTAATGGAATTAGTGAGATCAAAACGAAGCAGAATATGACATAACGCTCCTCTATGGTTTTATTGCACCGTTTGACTATTGATCCCCTTCTGCTGACTAGTCAAAGCTTTAACCAATCGGTATTGTGAAACCAAAGATGAGTGCATATTGCAAACAGAAATAAGATCCAACCTTCGGTTAGCTTCTGTTGATTCATAACTTTCCTAAGTGTATCTATATATATATAAAATAGTAAAAAACTTATTGTGATTAGTTAGTCGCAGGGATCGGTGAGCAATCTGCTGCTGCTTATCTCTGGTAGGTATCGTCAAATGAGCAGGAAGCGATAGAGACAGACGCCGACGCACGGCAAAAGAATGAGTTTCAAACGCTTCAAAGCAATGGAAACAATTGTAACAATCAATGAGAAAGTCACCAATCCATGAAAAAAAAAACCTGCCTACTTCTTTTGTGGCCGCTAACTCCGCCGCCGTGTCAAACACTTCTTGCTGCACGCATGCTTTCTTGCCACGTAAACGCACAAGCGCAAGATGTCACCGGTTATGCGGATGCCAATAAAGACGCCAAAAATACACAATTACAAACTTAATAATAATAATATAGGAATTTAATAGATCTTATCAAGCTGTATTTTGCTCGTCTGCCTGACGTACTCATTAACCAACATCTCATTTTTTAATGAGCTTATTTGTCAAAACCAACAGTGTTTCATATTTCCTGCAGACTGTTGATTTCAATTTTAATTACTTAACCATTGCTGCTCTAACTAACACGCCCAGAAGGTAGCCTACAGATGTTGCAGTTCTAATTCTGGTGGACACGCAGATGAGCTACAATAATGACGTCCAGCCAGTTGTCAACTTATTGGTCTGCAAAATCAAAATGGAGACGTATGTTTGCAATTAAGAGCTTTATACGAAAGACTTAAAACACAAACTTTTTAAGGCCTTGAATATAATTTTTGTTAAACACAAGCACACCTATGTTATTTAAAAAAAAAAGGACTATGAAACAAGTGCATCCACAGAGGATGTAATGGAGGAGCCCAGACCCTGTTGTCTTATAAACTCAGTAATTAAACGTACCTAATTAAAAGTAGAGTGGGACCAAATTACTAATAGTCAGACTCGAAATGAGTTTATATTTTTATAATAATAATTACCCTAATCGATAAGAGTCTCTAATACAATGAAATACACTTTTTGGCTGTGTTACAACAAGAAAACATTAATACAGTATATGTATACTGCCTGCCAATTGATCAATCGACGATTATTTTTAAAGTCATGTCATATAGTAACATCGGCAAATGCTCCTCACTTTTAAGCTTAACCTACCTATCATTGGATTTTAAGACCTTTTAAAAAATATAGATTTTGGACCAACCTCGAAAATATGAACTCGAAAAACACGACAATTGACCTTTTTTATTGTGGAGGTAGTATTGCACTGTTCCTAAGTATCTTCTGAAAAGTAACTTGTGACAGTATTCAATGTTCATAACTAGGAAGGCCTCGAAAATTACGTAAGATAAGCTCTGAGTTATCGTGGGCAAATAATGTAGGTACCGTTTTATTGCCTTTTAAAAAAGCCAAATTGGAAAGAAACAGATTGTTTACAAATATCGTATTTTTAAACGACAAATTCACAAGTAAGGCCCGCGTGCTTTGCTAGGCGAAAGAAAAATTTAACATAACAACCGGTAATGTCTTTGCAGCATGCGTAAATGAAATTGCATGAAAGAGAAAAAGAGCGAGCGAGCGATGAGCATATGCTTGTCTTGCAAAAAGAGCGTAAGCATTGTAATTTTCATTATTGCTGTTACAAAATTTTTAGAACTGTTTATGAACTGATTTTAATACAAAAAAAAAAAAAAAAAAAAACGAAAACTTAGATTGGCAAATTTTATTTCAAATGATATATTTTTCATGAAAATCGATTAAGCATTATAGGTTTCTATATATTACAAAGAAAACCTTAACGTTTTTATATAGATAAAAATTTTGTTTCATTTTCACTTGTAGTACGAAAACCTTGCCAAGATAAAAGGAACTATCAAACAAAACAACCTGTCAGTCTTTGAAAAATTTACATCTTAACGGATTCTAACTCTCTAAGCAGGTCAGAGCACCTTTGGTCAATATATTGTTGATTGATCTCAATTTCGCTTTAACATTAGAGGAGGAGCCACTGGGTATTTTGGGCTATTGAAACGTCACCACGTTGCAAGCAATTTTTTCTTTTTTTATTAAATTTAATTCTACATTTTGAACACAGTTTTGTTCTAAAGGACCGATTTTCTTATAACTTAATTATATAGAGGCTTTTACAATTTATTGCCTATTTAATTTAATTTTACTAGATAATTTTTTTTTAATACCACACGAGGTGATCTTAAGCGCTAAGCCAAATTTAGATAAGATGTATGTATATGCTCCTTTGTAAGCTCCCGAGGCTTGGCTTTATAAAGATTTTTTGTTGGCTTCGACTATCTGATATTATCATTATTTAAAACAATAAAAACTACTTATTATATTAAAACTTTATTACCACAATTTAATTAAGAAAAAAGCTATTTTTTAAGAACGATTTGGGCTTGTTTTTATCACTGGGAACTAACTTGAAATTAATTTTCGACTGCAAAAACCGCAGCGGAAATTATATTAAAAAATATATGTACGTCTAGTCACTGCTAGTCGGCTCAATTAGTTCCTACTTAAGTAATATTATTGCATTTCGATAAGTTGAAGTAACATTAGCGTACAAACTTATACAGGGTGACATAACAGCAGTAACCAAACACAAGTATTGTAGCCAAAGGCAATTGGTTGTTTGTTTTTCGAATTTATTTCATTAAAACTAAGAAGACACAATCGTTGAAATAGTAATAAGAGTGTTTAATAACAACTGCGTAGTTTGATTAAACTTGGCTGAGCATTAATAACACGTAAATCATTCAATATAAAAAAATCTATAACCGCCGCTCTGTAAGTTTTTGTCAACTAATTATGTTAACTGTGTGCTGTGTACAAAACAGACAGCAGCGTTCACTTATTGTCAAATAATTAGATAAAATAGCTTCGAGTTAAATAACTTTGCGCTTAACTCAATTTCATGCTTACATCTATTTGAAGCGTATTTGAATTTAATATGTTACTATCCTTGTGTAAGTATTTTGCCTATCTCTAAGGCATACATAGCTTCATTTCTATTTTATCTTTTTTTTTATATGTATATATTTTTTTTATTTAACTTTCGAGCGGAAGCCTTTTGAAACGAGCGGCGCCACCTCGGACGGATCACGACCACGCGTTTCCGGTAGATAAAATTTCGTTAGGAAAAATAGCAGCACACATGTTACGGAAAAGGGCAGGAAGACAAATGCACCCCATGCGGCCTGCAAACTTGGAAAGGCCATGCCGATGATAAAATTACATGTCCATGATGATAGACTGCCCATTGACATAGCGACCGAACGCGGCGCAATTTCAAATAGCTCTGAAATAAAAATAAACAGTAATTAGTGTACATTTTAATTAAGCTTAGGTTTAAAAATAACAAACGAATGAATGCAAAGTTTAATGAATCCATAGCAAAAATTACGATTGCACAGTAGCTTATATGGCATGTACATAAATCGGCGAATCAGGAAGCAAAGCTTGTATGCTTAATTTTCTAATAATTAAGCTTTGGTACAACAATCCAGAATGTTAAGTAATATAGGTCAATTAAGTCACATGAAGAAAAAAAAAAAGAAAATGTAAAATGAAAAATCTATTTAGAAACGCTTTTTTAATTGCCTTGGCATGGTCGTAATGATTTCCAATATACACATGTAATTCGACGAATAAAAATAAATAAAATCAAACGAAATATTAGCAACATGTGCCAGTTATTAATCAAATCAAAACTTCAATGGAGCGTTGCCCCTGACATCCGAGCACTGGCGTGCAATGCGACAACAGATATAGCACTCAGACAGTGTGTCTGCTTGTAGCGCCGCAAAACGGCTCAGTGTCAGTCCGTAAGCACGCGATGTTCATCGTGCTAAATATAAACTTTGAGGCGTCAAGTGAATTGCGTATCAATTAACAACATGTGCGCGCCAGCAAGCAATCAATTTTTATTCATTTAACTCGTATGCACTCAATTACCTGAACCAATGAAGTAGGGTATGGGGCCCAGACCGAATTGATAAAAGAATATGTAACCCATAACGCAGCAGATACAAGCTATTGGGAACCAACTAACGTATGTCTGTGAAATGCAAGATTCAATTAAGTGCATGTGCAGAAATTTTAGTTAAGAAACGCTTAAACTTACAATGTAGTAAAATACAAAGGTAATGGTAAACAAAAATAAGGCACAAAGTGAGCAAGAGAACATCATTAGAGTGCGACGATTGCAATAGGCCATCAGCAGAGGTCCAAACAGCGAGATGAGCAAATTTAAGCAACCAGCGCCCAAATTTGCCCATTGTGCGTTCGTATTTGAGAGACCAGCGTTCTCAAAGATCGAGACGGAATAGTAGAATATCTGCAAAAAATACAAAATAAAATTATAATAAAAAAAAAGAATACGGTAATAATGCTTAACAATTCTTACTGCATTAATGCCCGAAAGCTGTTGTCCACCATGGAAGCTGCACACAATGATCAATGGCAGAAGCAGCGTCGGATCTCGCAACACTGAAAAGAAACTGCTAGCCTGCACCTTTTTGTTGGCTTCTGCCTCCATTTCAGCTACTTCCTGATTAATCGCATTAGGATCGTTATCGGTGCGCAAACGTTGTAACGCATTGCGTGCCGCAGTATGATCCCCCTTCACAATGTACAGATACTTGGGACTTTCTGGAAAGCTGTAAGCGGGCAGATAGCAAACGATGACAAGCACAACGTAGAACGCGAGCGCATAGTGCCAATGCTCAGCAGTACCGAAAATATGCTTCAAACTGAAAACCTGTCCAACGACTACACCACCGGTCACGCCTACAGCGCAAAATACGCCCAGCGTGCCGCGCAATGCTAACGGAGTTATCTCAGTCAAGTACATGGGTAGCGTTCCGGTGGTCAAACCCGATGCTAGGCCGACAATAATGCGTCCAATTAGTATCATTTCAACGGATTTGGCAACTCGACAGAAAAAGAACATCACAGCACCAATGACAAAGAGCGCGCCACAAATTAGAAAACTTGCTTTCCTGTG
>JBAMBQ010003124.1:0-21581 GCA_037044495.1 Stegana nigrithorax | reverse complement strand
AGACCGAGCAGGAGTACACAGATAAGCTAAACCGCAGCACGCGCGCCGTGGAAATGGACGTGCCCCCATTACATTTTCTGCGTCCGGTCAATCGCACCGGCGGCGGCGGCAATGCCACGAAAACTGCAGCAGCGGCTGCTGCCGATCGGCAAAACTATGGCAAAAGAAACGAGCCACCGCCTCCGCCTCCGCTGCTGCACCATGGTGCCAAGTGTAATGGCGGCTGTGGCGCAGCCGCTGGCGGCAATCAAACGGAGAATCTGCGCCTGGCCAGCAATCTGCATAAGTGGATTGGCGGCAATGACTATTTGAATTTGAGCGTGCACACGAAATACGGCAACGAACTGGAGATGGAGAATCCACATGGCTTCAAGTTGACAAAGGACTATTTGGAATTGAATAAGATACAACGAAAACGCAGGATCTATTTAAATGACCCGGATGAGGACTACGTGGGCAATACTGCCGACAAACCGGCGCACAAGCTAAGCAAAGTGCACGCACCAAATGAAGTGAATAGAAACGATGACTACACGGCAAGCAAAAGGTACAACGCGACAAATGACAATGGCAATGCTAATGATAATGAAAACGACAAGGACAATGACAAGGACAACGTGGATAATGACAATTCGCTGAAGCTCTTCAAGCCGTCAATCGATGAGGAATACCTACGCCTATTCAAGGATATTAAGCGACAGGACGACACCTTCTACGTGCTCTCGTTCAACATGGACCACATCCTGCTGCCAGCAGCCACTTACAATAAGAGTTCACGCCCGAAAATGTCGCTCATGCTGCCAGCAGCCATCCCGGCACTGAATGGCGACATTATGCTTATGAAAATCGATTGTGAGGTCTTCAACACGACGCAACTGGAACTCAAATCCCATATGATACCAACGAAATTGCGACCGAATGTGCGCATGCAACCCACAACAACAACAACAACAACAACATCCACACAAACAACACAAACAAAAACAACAACAGACAAACCAAAACCAACCGATGTGTCTACGAATGAGACGGCGGACGGCACAGGTGCAGCCAATAATCAACGGGGCAAGTTGCCGCTCAAGTACGCACCGCCCAAGGAGAAGCCGCCGGTGCGCACATACTTCATGGTGGGACCCAAGAACCAAGCCGCGGCAGCAGCGTCCCTGCAGAAGCCCCGCATCGTGCGCTACAACAGCAGCCTGCTGGACGCCGGCATCCAAGGCGACGGCCTGGCGAGCGTCGCCCTCGACGTCAAGAACTCGACGCTCTTCGCCAAGATGCGCGAAACGGTGCAGGGCGAGTTCGGCCCCTGATTGGGCCTATTTAAGATTTTTATTAACACAAATATCATTAACTTTAAATCTTTGAATGATGATCGCGTAGGGGGAATGCACGTTTTTTCACATTGAAGGGCGAAGTTCTGTTGTTTGTATATGTCATTTGAGGTAACAGAAAAACAAAAAAGACAAAGACAAATCCTCCAACTCCCCGCCCCCTTGCTCAATTTGTTTACGTTGATGAGAAAGCAAAGTTAAAATAATACCTAAGCAAGATTTTGTAATATTTTGTAGCTAAGCTTATTAATAATATTGAATATTATATTGAATTTGTTTGATTTTTTAAGTATTTGCTTTTTTTTTTTTTATTGTAATTGCACGCAATGTTTTTTTTTTTATATTTTTTTTTTTTTGTATTTGTTACTTGCAAAAACATGACGCGATTTGCCAAACATGCATTTGGCTTCTTAAGTGAAGAAATTTCAAATTAGTTTTAAAGCAAGAAATTGTATTCTGTATTAATATTATTTTAATGGCATTTCTCCGTTGTGCATTTTTGTGTATGTCTATTGTTTATTGTTTATTGTCTAATATTTGTTTGCTTGTGTTTGTGTGTTTTTGTTAGTTTTTTACTTTTATTATTACTTTTGTGCAATTTTCGAACCTTAACTATTCAGTCTATGTTTAATTATAAATGTAGTAAATTTAGTTACATTAATTTGGTTTCAATATATATAAATTAATATAAATTAAGTATAAGAAAGAAACCTAATACTTTGTGCTTTTTATTTGAGCAGCTGTGACGGGGCACTTCGATGTGTTTCAATAATTTGTTTGGATACGCAAACAATTGTCATTTGCGCAGTTTTCTTTATTAATTTCTAAATGCGCACATTCAGTTACAATAATCTTGTTCTATTTAAAGTACTTAACAGTTTTATCGATGCCTAGCTATGGCATTTGTTGTTGTTGTTGTTGTTAGTGTTGCTGTTTTGTATTTTGAGGCAGGCTGCAATTGGCATATTGTTGCTGCTCTACGAATATAGTAATGTTCAATGCATGCTTGCATAGCACCGACAACGAGAACGACAGCAGCAACAACAACAACAGATGGCAAGGAACGACAACAATTGCAGGTGGGGCTTAATGAGTATGCGCATGTGCGACGTTGCGAGATGAATTTGATTAGTTATTAATATTGATGAAGCGGTTGTGGTTTAGGAGGCCAAGTCGAAGCATGTAAATGCTGTTGTGGGCATGCATTCCTATGACGCAGTTCTCTGTGAGTGTGCACATGTGCACATGCTCACAGTCGGTAGGTGTGTACATGTCACGGCTGATCTTGCTAATGGCAGACGAAGACGCAAGAACTTCAAAGTGCAACTGGGGCAGCGCGTCTAGCTGAGACATTTGTCATGCGATATCAGTTAAAAAGCACAATCCTACTTGTATCAATAAAAAGAGTCGCACCTAAATTAGTTCAGAGCGAAAAGGAAGAGCCAATTGGGCAGCTGTGACATCTATTTCGGTTTAATTGTAAGATTATTTATGCGTAACATCGTGACATCAGCGATAAGCGAATCGAATATCATCGACAGATCATAACAAATCTTCGATTGTACTGTGGCTCGCGATTCTATGAAGCTCTGCTCAGCACAGAACCCCAGAACTGTACCCAACTCTTTGATCGTTTCGCAACATATTATTAAATGCTCAAAGTGATGGCTGCAAAAGAGGCGATGCTGGATACGCAGTCGTTCTTGGAACCACATCTACATACATGTGTATGTAAGACAGTTTTGATATTGTCTAACGATTTAAGCCAAGTTTTTATGCATGAAGTGCCCGCTTACGTCAGATCTTCTAATGGTGATCACCGTTGCGTTTGTCATTTTAATTATCTCAATCAGTCACTACGCAGCAAATAAATATGAGCATCCCAAGCATGACAAATTTAATCGGATAATTTTGCCTTAATTATATTCGTGTAAGTGTAGACGCTGACACATCCTTTGTTTGCAAATTCAAGTTGAATTCTTGCCAAATGTCTCACTTCCTTTTTTTTTCATTTTTTGGCCTTTTTTGTTTTTGTTGCTGATTGTGTTTTTGTTATTGTTGTCGTTCTCGGACACTGCGCATGAATTTGCGATTTCATAACGTGCAAAAGAGAAGAAAACAAAGAAAAGAAAAGAACAGCAACAAAAATTACACCTTTAAAGTTTCCGCGACTCTGAATCTGAATCGAATCAAACGAGCACAGCAAAATAACCGAATAAAACAACAAATTATTATTTCATAAACGTCCGGGCGAGCGTTGCGGGCATGGGCCATGGGCCGCATGTCGAAAACTCAGAAACTCGCAATTTCAAACTCAGTCGTCACTTCAATTGTGCCTGTGCTACTCTACGACTTTGCACAATTAAATTGCGCTGGCGTCAACGTCAACGTCGACGTCAGCATCAGCAGCAGTCGGTGTTGGCCGCGCGTGCGCCTGCGCAAAATTAATAAACAAAAAATTTCAAGAACGCCGTCACACATGCTTACTTTATTGCTTACTTTATTGCTGGTGCTGCTGAAATACTTTTTGCCAAAAGTGCAAACAATGGGCTTGGCGTCTATTTCTTATTTGGCTTTTTGTTTTTGTTTCTGGCTTTTTTTATGTAGTATTTTGCTATTAGTTATTTCTATACGATCGTGTTGGCTGTTCTATAGACATAAAACTACGTACACACATATGTAAATACATATGTACATGCGAGTAAATACTCGTCTACAATTTTGTATGCACACTCGTACACATGCAAGAACAAATAAAATCATTGTCATAACATGCATAAAGCTATTCCTAATGTGCACAGGCTGAGGTAGGTGCTGTGTGCGAATGGCGTCTGCTTCTTCTTCTGCTTGCGCAAATTCGCTGTTTTCGACAACACAAATTATTTACGATCGAGAATATGGAATATGGAATGTGGCTGCGCGCAATAAGGAAAATTCATTGAATGCTACTTAAATTCAGAGAGCGTCGCCAATTGATGTTTATTTTTATTTATCTATTACTTGATTTTAGCTTTTTGTTTTATTTACATATTTTTTCGTTTTGCATATGGTTGTCATTAGGCATGTTCAGTACGCGTTGAGAACTTTTAAACGGCGTGAAAATTGCGCAATTGTACGCCGTTCGTATGTATAGGCATGCTCACAGCATTCCTAAGCGGCCACTTAAGATTTTAATATTTAATATTTAAGCATGCGTTAAGCCTTATATGACTGAAGGTCGTTTGGCTGCGCAATATAATAAATGATTTTATCTCTCTTTTTTTTTTTATGCTGACACCCACCCATCCTGTGAAAAGTTTTATCATGCTCAAATCAAATCGATAAAGGAGACTAGCATCATCTGATCTTTTACCCTTTTAATACTGTTTTCTTCAAACTTAAGGACGCATCCTTGTTCCGGTTTTGGTATAAATAATATTTAGTGCAAAATATTTAGATCCATGGGCAAATGTTAGTTATTTGGTCGTTAATACGAAAATAATTTTACCTGCTTAATTTCTTCTCCGTTGTGGTTTTCTGGGAACCGAAATGCCCGGTAAAAAGTGTGTTATGCTGTTCTTTGGCAGTAAATTATTATTAATAATTAGGCAAAATCAGTTATTCGCGAAATATTTAAATAAAATAGATACTATTTATAAAAAGGCAATTGTGAGATAACAGAACTTAACTAAGCGAAAGCGGTGCAAATAAATGTTCAAAATTCTTTGCGAAATGTGCTGCTTAATAAAAGTCATGGCAAAATACTTCAAAAGATTGCGGATAAAACGAATCAAATTTATTGTATCGAAATTTATATGGGTAGATGATCAGCAACATCAGTAGTTAAGTTGGCTTAGAGCGTTAATTTATTCTTATATGTACATATACTGTGTACTGAGCAAATTTTATTTAAGGGTTTTTTATTACAAATACATAACTAAATCGTAATTTTTTACAGTGCGTAAGATGAAAATGGCGAATCACAGTCTTTGCTTTTGTTGGTAAATATACTTTTCTTACATTCTCTTCGCATCCTACTTAATGTCATTGTTGTTGAAACTGCACTTCAGGGCTTATATGGATAGCATCATATTTTTTTTTATGATGACATCAGCCATTTTAACATGTGCCATAAGTCACTGCATTGGAGTTTTTCTCATGTTCCATAGTCATTAGCTCGGAAAAACAAGTAAATGCGCTTGTCAAATTTACTTAAAAAGAAGCCATCATGTCCAAATATATTAACCTTATAATTGCCTACCTAGATAGTCGTACACACATTGGTTTCTAGTTGTTGTTTTTGTTGGGTATTTTTTTTTTTCTGCACTTTGTTAATTGCTTTTGACAGTGACCCAGCCAGTCACGTGAAGTCAAAGTTGCGTCAGTGGAATGTTGTACTGCATTGGGAGTAAGGCGAATTGCACTAAATATTCAAATAGCATATCTCTAAGTGACATTTTTATTAGTCAATTTAAACTAAAAATATTTTAAGTTTATTACACTTGTTTTTATGCGCATAATATATGTATGTATGTATGTATGAGTGTATGTATGTTTGTATGTAAGTATGCGAAAATGTATGAATCTTTTAAGTTGCAAGATCATTAAATCAACACGCTGCCATATAAGCGTAATTACATAATTTTGTAGCTTGTTAATGAAGTCAAAATACGAATAGGAGACATAGAAAACAGCAAATGTTTGTACATGTCATTTGTAATTCATTTAATCGTAATTAAATATGCGTGGGCTGTTGGTTCTTCGTATGCCATTCACAAAGATGCGTTAATCAAATTTCGCAGTGAGTTGCTTCACCTTTTCGGCCAGTCAGTGATGGAACTAAGTACCCTCATTACTCGTGTTAGTCATTTTTATTATTAGCTACTCGTATTTACTATGTTTTAGCATTTATCATAACGCATCTTGCTATCTGTATGCATGTGTTTGTGTGTGTTTGTGTGTGTGTGTGCGTATGTTTATGTTTTTAAAAAAGGTTCAAGTCAGGTCAGCAATTGTTTTTGTCATATTTCTTCAATTAAAGTCAACGTCAAGTTGTGTTTTGCGTTTGCCTGTTTTTCCTTGTATGCTTTTGTTTTTGTTGATTTTGTTGTTGTACAGTTTAAACTTGAACTTTTCATTTTGATGTCACATTTTGTTGTATATATTAAATGTAATTTGTTGACGTTTATTTTGCCATTTGTCATATGCCATTTATTTTTTTCGGCTATGTCTTGTACAAATTCATACATCCGAGTAATTTAAATTTACTCATAATAGTGGCAAAGTTTACTTTGCCAAGTAAATGAACTCGCTGAGGTCGGGAGCCACAAATAATATGTGTAATTGTTTTTCCATTTGCTGTCTCATGTTTTTGATGATTTAAAAAAAAACAAAAACCTTCCTCTATTTGTAGTTCGTCGTACACTTTAAACGACGACTGCCAATTTCTGATTATTATGGAAAAGCATGACATACATACATATGTACAAACATATGTAGATACATCATGTTGAGCGATTAAATACGAAAATGCACAATATTACAGGATAATGAGAACATACAATGGGCAAAATATAACTATGAGTTGGGATCGCGTAGCGGATGTTGGGTATAACATTTTCTTGGCGTATTTCAGTTTTGAAGTTGTCGACGACCTTTCGGGTGTTTTTAATTGTGTGGTTAAAAATCCTTGTGTGACAAAACTAAATAAATTTCAAATTGAAAAATATGTTTCATCTTATATTCGTAATCAAAAGTTACTAGGTGGGGCAAAGTTGAAGTTATGGCAATATTTAATAAAAAATGTATGAATTATTAGAATACAAGTTTTCTAAGCACGCTCGAAGCTTTTGAAATGTTTGGCAAGGTGCTGCACACTCGCAAAGGTGTACCCCATAATTAAAAAAAAATTAAACAAAGTGAATTAATTAATTCTACACAAAACTATAATTAAAATAACAAATTTTATTAAATGCATATCAGAAAGTTTAATAAAATTAATGTGCTAATAAAGTTTTGAACATTGGTATGTTAGTACATATGTACAATATGTTTACACATGTGTGTGTGTGTGTGTGTGTATGTGTGTATAATATACATACACGTAAATGTTAAGACAAAACCCTGGGCAGTCATTAAGTTTTTGTGCTGCTGCTCGATAAACAAAAGCCTGAGCCTTTGTGCAATTATTTTTATGTGCCTCAACAATTGGAAATTCATAATTCAGTTGCTGACAATGCGTTTGATTATTTATTTAAGCTCATTGCAAGATTTTTAATTTTAAACTTTTGCGCAGCTTGTCAAGGTCGAATGCACATGACCAAAGATTATTTAATCAGATGCAAATGATTTTCACTAAAAAAAACGTGTGCACAGTAGCCATGAAAGAAAATGCCAAGTTGCCACTTGCCACAGTCTCAGACATGCCAACAAATTACAAAAGAAAAAGAAAAAAACCCAAAAAAAAAAAAAAAACAAAGAGAAAACCTTTACACGCTTGCGCACATTTTCCGCGCTACAAGCTGCGCAGCGGCAAAGGCAGCTGATGCGCAACATTGAGCCAAACAATTGTTTTGGGCCACGCAGTCCAAGCGACGCTGAGGACACAACGTAGACAACAATTTGTCGTGAGAACCGCGCAGCGGACCATGAAGGTTAGGGTCACTATTGGCCCAAGCCATAACCGAAAACTGAAAAAAAAGGCAAAAAGCCAAAAGTGCAGAGAAAAAGGAAAATCTAATAAGCGACTGTGGCAAGTTGTGGGCAAAAAAGCAGAAAAGCCCAGAAGAAGAAGCGACGGCGCTGCGTCTTCGGAGGAAAGTAAAACCGAGGCGCATTAATTAATTTATATGCTGCTCAACAAATATGAAATGCTGCACGCGAGGCGCTTGGCCTTCTGCTTGGAGCCTCACCGGCGCATGAGGGGGTGAACGGTGGGTCCGATGTGATTTCGCTTTCTGCTCGAGTTGCTTTCCTGAGTTTGCTACAGGTCGCGACTTCTGGCAGGCAGCGATCTGAGCGCATTAGCGTAGTCTGGTCAGATTATTGACCCTCCTATGGAAATTGCCTTCGTCTTTGGCCATCTTTGGCCATCTTTGGTCGCCTTACGGACGTAGACGATTGGCTTAAGGTTCTTATGTAACAACTTTCCACATCGTTAGACAAAAGAACATTTTATTTGTTTGACTTGAGTTCAGGGCAGTTAAAAGGCAACAACGACAACTACAACAACAACAACAATAACAATAACAAAAATAAAACAGCAAGAAAAGCGAAGCTCGCTTTTAATGTTCTCGCCACACAACAGTTTTTTTTGTTTTTGTTTCTATTTTTTTGTTCCCCCCTATCGGTCTTAAGTTTTATGAATATGAAGTTGATGAAGATCAGAAACCTAACATTTTGTTTTCACGTTTATTTTCAATTCGTGTTGCTGCTCGGTAATTAATTCTAAAACATAAAATGTTCTCCTGTTTCTGTTTCTGTATCATCTCAGCTTAGTTCAGTTCAGTTCAGTTCAGTTCAATCGAGTTACATTGACTTGTTCTGCTGGCCCTGCCTTGTGGCCGCATCAGCTTGAGCCATTTAAGCCTCAACCGTGTACACCTTCGCCTCATTTTCTGTTGTTGTTGCTGTTGTTGTTCTTGTTTGTTGTTGCTATTGTTGTTGCTGCATTGTAGCTGCTGTTCACACAAGTCGTGCCGCCTTCGTAAACAGGAAATTAATTTAAGGTAACAAAACAAAACGCACAAACCCAAAAAATGCATCAGACAGACAGACAGACAGACAGACAGATAGACAGACACCGAGTTGCAGGCAAGCAGGCAAAGCAAGAATAATCTATTTAAATCTTAAATGCATAAATTTCAAATTTATGATCAATTTTCCCTTCAACGCACTCGTTCGACAAGCCACAAGAACTCGGTGCTGTTGGGATTGACAGAGCTGGGCGCTGCTTCGGCTGCTTCGGCTGCTGGCTATTGCCTGGTGGCTGTTGGCTGTTGGCTGTTGGGCATCAGGGGCGCATGAAAAGTGGAAAAATCGGAAAAGTTCTTGATGTTGCTGCTGGTGTTGTTGTTGTTGTTGGTGTTGGTGTTGGTGTTGTGTATGTGCATCAAGACGATGCTAACTGACTAACTGATTTTTCATACGCAGTCAGTGGGCGTTCAATGTTCGTAGGTAGGCATTACGAGTCGAATGAAAAAGTGGGCACAGGAATCACTTGGAACGAAATTTACATAGATTTGTCTTACTTAACGCGTTGCAAGTCTTTTGCCGCTTCGTCCCTCCGTCTTAGCCGCTGCAGTTCCTACACTCAGTCGCTCAGTCGATCAGTTGCTCAGTTGCTGTGCGATACGATCATTTTAGTCTAATTACAGTCTAATGAAATTCTTTTTCATAGATTTTTTCTCATCTTTTTATGTTTTCGAGCCATTTACATGCTGCGTTTATGGCCTTCGTCTCTCGTCTGTCGTTGTGCGTCGTCTGTCTTTCTGTGTCTGCTGTTCTCTGGATTTATTATGGAATTTTTATGTCTATACTATACTTCAAAGCCTACTAAATAACGATGTTCATAAAGTTGAATAGTTCTGTATTGCATTTCTTACATTGTATTTAATGATTTACAAATATTTTTTATAGACCACAAACAAAGCTAATCTTGCCATCGAAGGGGGTGGGGGGAACTCGTTTCATGTCGAAAAGCCGTAAAGCCATAAGAGTTGCGAGTGAAAGCTTAATGACCCGCGTTAAGGCGTCAAGGAATTAGGCTTTAATGTCATATAAAAGAGCAGATCGAGATTAATTTAAAAGAATGAAAACAGAAAAAACAAAAAACGAATTAATCTGAAAAAGAAGCATTAAGCCAAAGGTAACAGTTACTTGGATAATGTTAGCATCTAATGCCATTAACTTGCTGGCAAATCACCCACCCACTCAATGTGTCTTCTACAATAGAGGAGTCTTTGTTGTTGTTGTTGTTGCAAATGAAAACTGCAATGCATAAATTCTCACACAACATCGCATAGCAATAGAAATAAAAACCAGATACCCATCCCCACATGAGATTCGAGACTTGATGCATGATTGGCCAATCCATCCATCCATTGGCCAATAGTTCAAGTGTTCGTACTTAGCAATGCAAATGAGCACACACACGATAGACATATGTACATATGTTTGTATGTATGTATGTGTGCATGTAATTTAAGCATGTCAGCAACGCTGATTATCAGCTGGTTATCTGCAATTATTATTACAACGAGTCGTCGCTTCTCTTTAAATTCTAGCCATGACAATTGAAAATATTTTAATTGCAGCTATTGGCAGATAATTGTAAATTGTAAAGCCAAGCAAGCACCTTGAGTTGTTCGTTGTTCGTTGTTGGCTGTCGGCTGTTGGCTGTTGATTTGCGCCATGGCTGCGTCGCGGCGCCGCCGAGCCAGTGGTGCAGTCCAAACGAACGCAAACGCAAGCCAACATAAGCTTAAACGAACTCAAGTGGAGTGTGGAGTATGGAGCATGGAGTGTGGAGTGTGGAGAGTGAAGGGTGAAGTTCAGATTGTGTAGGGTGGAGTGCGAAGAGTGAGTGGCAGGGAGCCATGTTGGACGTGCACTTGTGCTTGCTGCTGACTTTGGATTTGTGTATTCATATATAAAACATAATAAATTTTAATAAACACAAACACAATTTGTACAATAAAATATAATTAAAGATGAGTTGAATCATGACAACAACAACACTATCACAACAACAATAACAATAACAATAACGATAGCGTCAGTTATATGTACATATGCATATACATATGTATATATGTATGTACATACATAACCACAAAGCGTATACAAACTAAGGAAAAACAAAGAAGAAGAGTAGCAGAAGAAGAAGAAGAAGAAGAAGTAGAAGAAAAAAAAAAACAAAACCGAAAACGCCTCATTTCCGCCAACTCAGTCAAAGTCGATTCTTTGTACAAATATTGACTTTTGTACGGCATTGTGGGCAAGGCAGCAGCAGCAGGGACGTGCGAGCGCAAAGCACAAAGCACAAAGTTTATTGAACACAAGGTCAGCTTGTTGTTCAATGTTGTTTTTGTTATTGTTGTTGTTGTTGTTGTTGTTCTTTTGCTGGCGCTTCATTGTTGCTAATGATTTGGCGTATGTAATCAGTTTCTTTCTAAGCACACGCTTCTCTACTCATATCTGACCATATCAATCTGAACACTTGTCAAAAGCTGAAAATTAAACTAATTGCTTTTGCTTGGCTTTATTGATTTTTCTTTTACAAATATTCGTAAAAACCAAAGCATTAACTATTTATTATTTGTCTGTAAAGTGCGAGTATTATAACATACATATGTACAAAAATTTTTATTATACATACAATATGCAACCTTGACTTTTGCGATAACAAAATAATAAAAAAAAAAAAAACACAAACCCTAATTGCGGGTCGCTTATCCTTCAAAGTCCTTTTAGCGTGTATATGACAAATTGCACTTTAAATGAATCATGCAAACAAACCATTAAACTTTGCATTAACAATTTTAGTGTGTCTGTGTGTGTGTGTGTGCCTCTTAAAGCATGACAGAGTTATGCACACACAAATACGCATGTCCGTGGATGCAATGCTAAAAGAGCATTGAAACTGCATTGTACATGCGTACTTATACGCATACGCATACTTATACTTATACGCATACTTATACGCATACGCATACTTATACGCATATTTGCGTAATGACTAAACCGCTAATCTGTTTTGTGAACTCGTATCTTTTTTTTTGCTATTAATGACTGTTTCATTGGCGACAAATCATTTAATGACTTTATTCAGCATACGGCGAGTAATAAGACAATGACATGATATTATCTGTCATCTATTTAAGTGCCTTTATTACCACATACACATACACACATGCATACACGGGTACACTCATACACACACAAGTCGTCGGTTGTTTGCATGTGTGCGATATCTTCGCTTGGCCATCTGCTTGGCTGTTCGTTCTATTTGTAGATATGGAGCGAGTGATAAACGTTTTATATGCGAGTAATAATGTTCATTTTTTTCTTTGTCTATTTCTTGGCATGTTCTCGTTAAAATTTTATTGTGGCTGAGATTAGTTTTATTTCGCAGTTAATGCCACCAAGTATTCAAAATGGGGACAGTTTGTTTGCTTTATGGCATCTGCATAAGTATTCACTTACAATAATAAATACATATATTAACTTTGGTCAAAGATTCACATTTTGAAAAAGCATAAGAATTGAAAGACTCTTAAAAGCTCAGCACATCTACAGCTAATAGCTTAGAGGAAGGCATCAGTTGTATCACGTATTTGTACGAAAAACAAAATACAAATTGATTTAAAGTATACATTTGTATATGGACGATAACATCTAATATCCTGACTCGGTTTCTAAAACAATTTTCCAGCCACTCTCCCCAATTAGGCATTCAACAAATACACATTTCACCTCCATTATGCTGGTGCATTGTTAGTTAGCTGAGCTGCTGGGCTCTTTTAATCGTCGTATGTGTATATTTTTGGGCGTAACTGTTACATTTGCAAGGGAGCCTACGGACACGGAATACACACAAGCAGCACCAAGTGTTTGCTGTAGTCGTTTAGTTTTGGGTCAAATTGCTATTTAATTTTATTTTAATTTGATCACGTTTTAGGTTTAATCTGAGTCCATCTATGTAATTATTGGTCACTTTCCTAAGATGTTGTATAACAATGATTAACAAAACAAATTGATTAATACAAAACTTTTGAAAAACGTTATTTAAAGTTAAGTTCAGTAACTGTACCTCCATGAAACACAAATCGTTTCATATATACATATATGAAAGAGGCTCAGATGAGATTACAGACAACGGTTTGCAATCAGCAGAAAGTCCTTGACGTGACTGCTGTTGCTTGAATACACGATAAATCATAAAAATGTCATAAAGCAAAGTTAACAAAAGAAGAAAATATTATTTTTGAGAAAAAAAAAAAACTCTTTCGTTGTTAGAAAAGGAAATGTTTAGAAAGGAACGTTTAATTGCATATAGTCAGAATGCTTAACCTTTTACCTTTCTCACGTTCTGGGAACTGGCTTGGCGTGCAACGGAATAGTTTACCAAAAGTATTACGCAATTATTGCGTAATATGAACACCTACAAGAGCAACAACAACAAAAACAACAGCAGAACACCGAACCAAAACCCGCAAAAGAATCTGAAAGTCTTTTGTTCATTAACTAAAGACGATTCTCCTACTCATACCGACAACTGCAATAATAACAACAACAACAAGAAGAAGAAGAAGAAAAGGAAGAAGAAAAATAAGTAGAAGAATGATAATAATAATAACGACGTCAAACAGTTTTCCAACAATTTACAGTTGCGACTCGAATTGCCCGTCAATGAGTTTATTTGACTGAGCTGTCTTTGACTGAGGAACGAACCCTTAGCGATCTTTGGTCTTTCCCAACGCTCTGCGACTGGCTTAGTGCGTCTAAAAGGTAAATTAGCTTGGCCAGGAAACCTGAGGCTAATGCACACGCTCGCCTGCTTACCTGGCATGTGCAACTACACATGCATCTACTCCACAGACACTCGCGGCCTAATGTGCGGCCTAAGTGCATAAGCCGTGAGGGTAGCGGGGAGAGAGCGAGAAAGAGTGAGCGAGTAAAGAAGAAAGCAAGCAATCACACCGACGTCTAATCGTGTGTCAGTTAGTCAGTTGCCTGGGAGTGCGGGCGGCCAAGGCGTCAGCCAGTCAGAAGTCAAAATGGCAGCAGACAATGCAAAGGTCGCCACAGCCAGTCGGTCCACTAATAATCGTTATGGCAAACAGCAAGTTGCAGACGACTGCAGGAGCGTCGCAGAGGTTAACAACTCATCAGCATAAGTAATCAAGATCGCCACAGCCAGCCAAGCCAAGCTGAGCCGAGCTAAGCCACCAAAATGCAGCAACATGCAGCAACATGAAGTGTGCGCAGTCAAGTGTAAGTGAGCAGGTTCGTCCTTTGTTTCAGTGTGTTTAAAAATATTCAAGGAATGAACTTTTTTCATTTTTGTTTTGTTTTTTTCTATACTTTTTTTTGCATGGTAAAAAACTTGTTGCAACATTTCAGAATCAGATTCTGCGTCCGAATCAGTAGCACGAGAACAAACAGCAGCAGCAGCAGCAGCAGCAGAAGGAGTCGCAGAAGTGTTGCAGAGAAGATGCAACGATAGCGTCGCAGGAATTTGATACCGATTGGACCAGTTCGAGTTTCTTGGAATTTTTAATTGTGATTGATAAATTGATTAACACAATGCGGCGTCGGCGTTGCACTTGATACTTTCTTCTTTACTTTTTTCTGCTTCTCTCAGTTTGGTTTTTGTTTTTACTTGAGGCATTATGCCTCTTGGTGTTTGCTGTTTGCCGTTTGCCGTTTGCTGTTTGCTGTTCGCCGCCAGACTTGATTGGCAGTTCGGCTGCTTGGCTGTCTGCCGACAACGAACTCGCGCCAAAAGGTATGCATAATGCACAATCATCGGATCTTATTGTCTATGTGCGATGATTAATGACTAATGGCTTTTGTTTCCCAAACGTTCGTACATTCGAGTCGAGGGTTCGGTATTGAAATGTTTTGGCTTAAGTGCAAAAATGCATAACAGACACTTTTGTTTGTTGAAAAATTATCCGTCAGGACTTCTGAGTTAAGTCGGCATCCGAAATGCATTCCAAACAAAATGGAGTAGATGCATATGCATTGGACAACTACTTATCAGCCCTACATGACATTGTAATTGAGATGTTTACCCTCTCCATGATTAATAGCAATTTTGGACAGAGTCCTCTGACACTGATGTCATACAAAACTAGACATGTCAAACATTGTTCACGGAGCACAAATTAGCATCTACAGTTTTGATCAGCTTGTGCTCGGTAATTATGTCTGATGCACATTCCTGTGCAGTCCTGTCCATAAGATATCCTTCGCATATCCAGACTGCGACTGACATTAAAATACTCACCAATTATTAAATCCTTGATTGTAATTTAAATAATGAATTATCTAGGTCAGCGAAATTATAATCATCTTCTGGCTCTCAAGTTTAAAAATGATTTTCTATAGCGTGCAGATTGCGTTTTCTGTTTAGCCAAAATAAAAATAAAAGTTTGCGGCTAGCAGACAGAATAAAATCCAATTAGATTTGATTTCAATACAATTTGTATCCAATTGTCGTTGTGTGGGGAATTGAGCAATTTCCAATTGAGTGGCCACAACACAGACGAAGCATACAACTCTAATGTTAATACAGATACAAGCATATGAGAATTTGTTGTGGTGCATTTTGTTTTTTTACTGTTTTTAATTTCTTTAAGTAAATGTTGAAATAAAATATAGAGGCAGCTACAAAAGAAAAACCACAACAGAACACAAATTTATCTTATCTTAAATCCACATACTAAAGTACGCACAGATACAACAACAACAACAACAACATTAGGAATGTGCCGCAACAACAAGTGAAAACGATCGATCGTGAGAGCGAGAGCGCGAGAGAAGTGTTCAGTCAAGGTACGGTTCGATGGGCCAAAGGCACAGGTTCCTGCGAACTCCTTCTCTGCAAAGCACACGCATATATATTGTAATATAAATTACTAATTGGGGGAAACTGAGATCATAACGCGATTCACTTCACTTTATTTACTGTGAACAAACAAAGTGACCGAAAACAGATGTTATTTGCTTATATTAACCAATCCAGTGTTGTCACCATGTCATATTTAAATTATATTGCAGAATCCAAATCTAGGCTTGAAGAAATCTGCTTCGCTGGCTGCCTTGGTCGCTTGCTAGCTGTCTGGTTCCCTTTGCTTTGCTCTGAACAAAATTCACGTTCACTGCAGCTATAGAAAACCGAACTGAATTCAACCGAAGCGGCTTACAGCCGAAAGGAACATTCCCTAGGAACCTGAGTGAGAAACAACAATTTCGTGCTGTGCTTACTCAACTCATTGCCAATAACACTAAAAGCAGTACTGAATAACGTAAAACCTTCTTTGTTTACGCTCATGTCAGTTTCTCACAGGAACAATCGACCCCACCGAAGTTAGGATCGTGAGCATTTTTAAACCCTGACAACCATGACGCTGTGTTTACCATAAACATTGTTAAAAAAAACACAAAAAAACTAATTGAAACTAATAGTTTTTATTAGTGTTAATTACTAAACCTTTATATAATAATATTAAAGTACATTTAAATGCTCACATTGCAGAAGTGAGTGAAGGTGTTGCTGAGTGCACACTGTGTGTACAAAGTTGTTAGTTAGTTAGGTACGAAAAATGAGTGTATGTGAGCGGAGTTACACTCGCATACACTCTCATAATGCAACAGTGTGGCAGCTCAGAGCCCTCTGAGAGAGTGGAAATATTGAATTTAAGCTGAGAGAGTAGTACTCTGCGAGTTGCTTTTTCAAGCAAATTGTTTTTGTTTGCCGAGCAGCACTTTGCTCCGCGCTCGATCGTAATTTTCGAAGTTGGTTTCATTTTGGTTAGTCGTTTTCGAAGTCTTGCCGTGTGAAGACGTGTTTGTTGTGTTTCGGTTGAGGTTTTTTTTTTTGAAAAACAAAATTTTTTTTTAACAACGTAAAAACAATTAAACAAGTGTTGATCGTACAAAAACAAGAAGTGAAACAAAAACAAAAGCCAACTTCCGAGCAGTAAAAGTAATAAAAACAATTTGTGCTAAAATTAATTCGAGTAAATGCAGTGAATGAGTACCGCTGGAAGCGTAAAGTAATTTACTTTTTTTCATTTTTACTTTTATGCTGCGTTTGCCTATTTTTGGTGCAATGCATGCTTGCTACGATCTTTCGTTTTCAACTTAATGTGTGCGTTTCTTTACTTAAAGAGGTAATTTGCAAATTTTTTTTTTTGTATATTAGAATCGTGCGAAAATCAGTTCAAACCATTATCACAAATAGTTAATAATTGTGCTGAATCTAAATCAAGAAAAAGAAAACGTTTTGGCTCTGCTACTGTGTGTGTGATTATTTTTTATGTTTGCTTTGCGCTTTTTTTTTTTGTTTTGCTATGCGTGTGAGTGTGATTGTATGAGAGCAAGTGCGCGAGAGACTTTGCATTAGTGGTGGCGTGCTTTTTGTGTAGTTGTGAGTTCAGCTTTGACATTTGTTGTTTTTGTGGCTTTGCTAAACATTGCTAATAAAAGTGCAAAGTAAAAGAAAAACAGTTACTTTTTTGGAACCGCAACGGAAAAATTGACGACAAATTACAGTTTAAAACTTTCGATCAAGAAAGCAAAGCAAGGTATTAGTTGCCAATAGTATTTTGTTATAAGTTGTGTATTAAAGTTGAGACTGTTTAAGCATGCAAAACACGATTCGGTGACAAACTAACAAAAGACAGAAAAAAAAAACAGAGACGCTACAAAGAATTGTAAGAGAATAACGACTAAAGCAAAGCAGTCGATAAGAACGACACAAATAAACAAAGAAAATATAAAAGTTAAATTATTTATAACTATCATATTGATTTGTGCGTCGCGCATACACTAAACAACCAGCGCATCGCGCCTTCTCACTCACACTCACGGACATGCGGCCATGCTTTATACGTTTAAAGCCCAAGTCAAGTTGGATTTTGTGTTTTGCATAAAAAATCTATGAGCACTTTTTTTTTTGTTTTTGCGCTGCCTTTTGTTTGTTTGTTCGTTTGTTTTTGTTTTTTTTTTTTTTTTGTATTGCCAATTTGTAGTTTTTTTCGTTTGCAGACCACGTTCACTTTGGAATTTATTAAAACAAAAACAAATAAATTGCAGGCAGTATTATTGAAAGTCTCAGTTGTATATGGCAAACTCTTTAAACTTTTCGCTTCAGTATGCCTAAAAACTAAGTGGAGAAAAACAAATGAAAAAGAAAAACCCAAAAGTGGAAAATTCAAAGAGCATTTGCGAACACAAACAGCCACAGGTGTGACACTCAAACCCAACTTAACTCCAAACTGAACGTACAAAGTATTTTTTATATGCTACACGTCCGTTCTTTGAAATGCTCGCAAATGCGCAAAAATAAAACAAAACTTTACAACGCTGCCATTTGCATAAAAATTAACATTTCGCCTTGTCTCTTTTGGCTTCAGTCGTTTCGTTCTGAGAATCGTCGTGCTGCGTCTGAGTCTAAGCGCGCAACGTCTTTAAATTGTTATTGGCCACACGGAATTGGATTAACAGTCGCTTTAAGCGGATTAACGCGAAACACGTTGTACACTTGGGACATTTCTGAAAAGGTGAGTGGCTGCGGCTTTAAATTAGCCAAATAGTTGCATTTATTTTGTACGCATATGCGTATTCATCTACAATACATACCATATTTCTAAGACAGAAGTAGTTAAATAGTAATTCCAAAAACAAAAAAAAAAAAAGAGAAAAAAAAATAATGAAATGTTTAACGTTTTTTAAATATTAATTAAAATAAGTACGAAATATTTTTAGAATGTTTATTCGCGGAAAAGGAAATTCAAGCTAAGCTAAGCGGTCGAGCACAGACACAGACGCAGACTAACTGTCCTACATATTCAAGATTTTAATTACAGATTGAAATTAAAGCTTAGAGTGCCAAATTAAATGAGCCTCGACCATAACATTCGGGTTTATCTACAAACTTACACCGTACAACGCTGTTTCAGCTTGAATCTTACACGATTAAAAATTGTTTTCACACAAAAAAGACAGCGACATGCGAATTGTGATAAAAATGATTGATTGATATTCTCTATAAGCTTCTCTAGTGGACTAAATACGTTGAGACACAAGCCACTCTACGCCAGATGCGATCTTAATTCCACTTTGTTCGCATACAGTCAATTTGCCGAATATACAAGCAAAAGCTGCCATTGTAACTCTGCGCTATGGTTCTCCTCTATTTTTGTTGTTTTAGTCATTATAGAAAGCATGTATGTTAATTTGCGTTGACAGAGCCGGCAATTGGATAAATACAACAAATAGCATTAAAAGTGAGTACTGAGACTCAGGTGCATCTCAGTGATGACTATCAATGGGCATTGTGATCTCAAACTTTGCAGCCAGCTAAAGGGCTTTCAGTAGCATCCGTTTTGTAATTGATTATGCAAACTTGTTGCATACTTTTTGCTCGATGTTTTTCTGTAATTTTCTGGTTCTTTTTATTTTATTTGTTTAAAAGTGGCCGACTTGACAATTTATGTTTTTTTTTTGTTTTTCTTTGAAAATATAATTTGTCTTTGGTTTTTGTTTAAATGGCAACTTCTTTCTTTGCTTCGCTCTTTGCCCGGCTAAGTTGGATGTGATAACACAGAGTTCAATGCATTCGTCATGGTTTTTGGAAATCACCATGGAGGACAAGTCGCGGAAGCACCTGATTTGATTTCAAGAGGATGACGATATGCGATATCTTGGCAATTCTTGGAACTATGAAAAACTTCGCTTTGCACTTGCGATTTACTGAAAATGCGAACATTTGCGCGGAATGCAATTCTGGCCCAACAGTCTTCTGTCGAATTGTTGAACAGCAGCACGGTTAAGATTTCTCGTTTGAAAGCATCTGATCAAAAGCAAAAGAGAGAAACAGAAAAAGAAACGCCGTGTTTTTGCTTTGTTGAACTCGTCATTAGTTTGAAAAATTCGCGCCTCTAATTGCATATTCATGTCTTACACTAATGTCTTTATTCCAAGTGTACGTCGTTCGTACGCGTAAAACATTACAAACGACGTCGAGTGTGTTTCCAAAGTATGAATATGCCATTTATTGTCTTGTCATGACTATGCAATTCGAATGCAGAGTTCATACGTGTTTTCAGTTGTTTTTCACTTATGAATAACTAACGACTCATATCCAAATTGTAAGTACATTGTCAGTCTGTCTCTGCTTGTTACAAAAAAAAAAACAAAAAACAAAAACAGAACAAAAACAAAAAAAAAAACCACAAATCACAAATCACAAAACGCAAAATCAAAAGAAAAAACAAAAAAAAAAAAAAAGTTTCTTTTAAACTTTAATAAACAGCAAAGTAAGCCAACATCAATGAATATCTTTGATTTAACGCTTACTCACCGCTCGGCTACCTACATTGGCCGAGGGCCGTGTACCGTGGGCTGGGGGCTGGGGGCTGAGGGCCTAGGAGGGCCCGTCATCATCTGTTCGTGTGCCGGAGTATTGAATTTAATTTGATTACTCGTAGCTATTTTCACAGCTAAAACCTTCCACTGCGGCTCGCCGCGCACGCATTCAACAAAGACCACACAGCCGAGGTGTGTTACACATGCTGCGACTTGCAGTTTAGCCAAAGACGGCCCATCTCTTTGTCTCTTGTGTAGTTTAAACTTGTACACGCGGACACACATGCGTGCACACACACACACACACGCAAACACACATATGCACATGTGTAGTATACGTGCCATAAAAATCATCATAATAATCAAAAGTCAGGCCCACACTTGCTGGCTGCAGCTTCCTCGTTTCGGAGCGGAAATAAACGAAAGAAGAAAATGAATTTCCAGCACACAGAGCACACATATCTGCAAGATAGAATGCTGCTGGCTGTGCTCTTGTGTTCTTGTATTGTTTTGTTTTTTCCTATTGTTGTTGTTGTTGTTGTTGTCGCTGGCTCTTTGTTCGCTGCACACGAGCGTACATCGCCGCTGCACATCACAATAACTTACATGGGGAGTTGGAAATTGCGTGTTGTGAACGCTTAAAAATAAATACGCGTTGCTGTTATTATAATTATTGTTGTTGTTGTTGCTGTTGTTGCTGTTGCTGTTGTAGTGATCAGTTGCAGTTGCAGTCGAGTTGCAGTGGCAGTGGGTGTAGGCCAAAGTTCAACTTGTGTTGTCTTTCTGTTTTGGGTTTTGGCTTTATTCTGCTTTTGTGGATGGATGGATGGCTTTTAATGTTTAATGATGGATTTCAGACACATGTGCGGCAGTTGGGCGTCGATGCTCAAGTTTCTCCCCAGTCGCAGACTGCAGCAGTTTTTGCTGACATATAAATGTTTGGGTTGGTTTTTTTTTTTAATTTTTCCATTTTTTCGTGTTTTTTTTTTCCTTCGTTTTTTACTCTAAGTATATAGCCTGGGCAGCAACAAAAGCTGCATATGAGTGCAGATAGTCGTGCGGATATAGGCAGCTATAAAAAGCCGTTTACAGTGTTGATGTTGCAAAAGCAACAAGAAAACTAAAACTAAAATGAAAAAATAAAAAAGAAGAAAAATTCAATCATTG
>JBAMBQ010003123.1:0-38071 GCA_037044495.1 Stegana nigrithorax | reverse complement strand
ATAAATTGTCAATAGATTGCCACCGAATCGATTTCTCTTGTCTCAATTCATTCTATTTAGCACAATAAAAACAATAACAAAAACAAAAAAAAAACAACAGCAACACTGTACAAATATTTTCATACTACTTCCATAATGTACATGACATGACTGCGACTGCGACTGCGGCGACAGTGACAGTGACAGCGGCAGCGACAGAGACAGCGACAGCGACTTTTGAAACAAAGCCCAAAAGCAAACAATTGTACAACACGTGAGTGTTGCCATATTATAAGCCACATATGCCATACAATGTGATGTGGCACAGCGCAGCAGTAGCAGCAGCAGCAGCAACAACAACAACAACAACAGCAGCGTGAGGCGCTTTTGTAATAGTCAAATGCCAATAGAATATTATTATCAGTTCATGGGGCCAGGCTGGGTTAGGCTGGGCTGTGCTGTACTGTGCTGTTCTGTACTGTACTGTACTGTACTGTGCTGACTTTTGGGTTTGGTTTACACGCGGCACAAAGTAACTACGTCTCATCGTTGTGTACTACTACTGTGCTACCTCGTGTGTATGGTTTTTGACTTACGTATTGTAAAAATTGCTTTACATTGTTTGTTCCGCTGTGTTTCCGTGTTAGCTGCTGCGGGATGAGCTCATTTGCAATGCGTTTTAATTCGCTGATACGACAAAGTTAATTCATCTAAAAGTTGAATGCACTAGGCACATGCGGCGTATACTTAATATAATTATTTATTCTAGCTGATTATCAATAATTGAGCAGCTTTATGCACTTTAATCGAACTAATTGCTGCGCTTATACGGTATCAATTTTAAAAACACGACGCATCGCAACACAGCACAACAAAAAGATCAGTTGACATTAGCACACATGGCAGAAATTCCATTATGAAATTGTTGATTTATCTGTCATATAGCACAACTTAATTTATTAATAAAAAACAAAAAACAAAAAAAAATTTATAATAAAAAAAAAAACAAAAATTAATTGAAAAAAAAAAAAAATACAATAAAATACAGACAACAGCAACTTTTTTTATGTTGCCAAGTTTAGGATTTAGCATATTATTGCGTCAATCATATTGAAAATAGGCTTAGGTAGGGCCAGAAAATTTATTTGTATTGGCTGCTGCTGCTACAGTGTTAACAGCCACAATGCGCCCAGAGCTGCGCTTATGTGCTATGATGTGAGATCATGCGCCAGCTCGTATAGTTTTGGGTGTGGCATGTCGCCGATAAAGCAAAGTTCCCATAAACTGCGGCTTAGCGAAAAGGCAATGAACTGTAAACTGTTGACATCAGTTTCTATGAATACTCTCCTGGAGAGTTGGACATGCAATCACAAAATTAGATACACTACTGATTTCTATAATGCAGGCAAGAAACTGCAACAGGCCATTTGACTGTAATTACTCCTGACATGCGGTATCCGAGGCCCAAGTGCTACTTCGCTTACTTTAACTTGAGCATGTCTGTGTTCTCGCTGTCTGACATGCGTTTTACATTAGTACAAAAAACGGTTTTCCCGTACAAGCTCAAGTGGCGCCACTGTATGCCATATGTTAAATATGCTTAATAATTAGTATTATATATAAATTTAATGATAAATTATGCAATAATAATAATATAAAAGAAAACAAAAAAAATAATCAAAACAAAAAACATGTGTGTGAATGCTTTTAAACGGGTTTCCTTATCGTGCAAGACAAATGAAAAATCTACTTAGTGCAACCACTAACCGCAAAACATTTGTTTTTTATTATTGTTGTTGTTGTTGCTGTTGTTGATTTGTTTTATTAATACTTTTGCTGTTTTTGTTGATTTTGATTTGCATTTTTCGTAATTATATGAATTTATCAGCATATCTTTTTGTAAAGCATTCAACAAATTAAGCGATACACAAGGCAAGGCATCACTTTAATTGACAACATGGCGTATACATAATATTGCTTTATGTTGCTTAAATGCGGCTTATATGGTTTTTTATTTTCATTATAAATTGCCTGCTCAGCTTAATAAATTGGTTTTTAGTTTTTTTTTTTTTTTTTGTTAAAAAAAAAAAAGAAAACCTGCGGGCTATTTTTATTAGTCTGATTCTTTAATCCACTCGAGTGCTGTACTTGCTCTTTTTTTTTTTTTTTTTGCCTTCGTTTGGTTTGTGGCTCTAAAACTCGCCCTCAACGTTTGACGTCGTTCTATGTTTTTTTTTTTGCATTTTTTTTTTAAACTTGGCGTTAGCAACAGGCAGGCAAACAGTTGGATGAACGAATAAACGGACTAACGGACGGACAGAACGAACGTAGAATTCTAGCGGCACTCGTTGTTCCAGTTTTTGGCATAACCGCAAAGGTTAATGTGCTCGCTGTGCTATAAATATATAAATAGGGGAAAGATCAGCAGCAACAGCAGCAGCAATAGTAGCCAGAGACGCAGCAGATGAACTTGGCAGAATTAACAGTAGAATTGATTTCACGCTTAAGATCGGTAAAAATACAAAAGCCAAATGAAAAAGATAAAAAACCAAAAAAAGGCGTTTGACCCAAACAGAGTTCAGCTGAGTTTTGCGTATTTGCGTGTTGGTTTTGTTTTTTTAAGTAGTTTGCCTACAAGAACTGTAAGCTGGCTTATATAAGCCATTTTTGTTATAATTATATTTGCCACATGCCGTGCGACTGCGTGGCGGCATAGTATGCTCAAGTATGCAAAAAAAAAAAAAAAATAAAAATAATTTCAGTGTAAATGCATACACTATGCGCAATCAAAAATTATTACTTAGCTATTTAAATTTGTTTTTTTTTTATTTATTTTTTTTTAATAACTTAAAATGTATTTTTATTACGCAAATTACTTGATTGCACGTTAAATTGCAGCTGCATTGTAGTGCATCTAGATACAATGCGCACCTCGCCCAGGCTACTGAGGCATTACATTTAATGAAGTTAATCATATCTAATGCCAAAAGTGTATTAAAAATTTTTCATTTAAATTTTTAACTTGCTTTTGTGTAATGCGTGCATACCCTATGTATGTATGTATGCATGTATGTATTTATGCATGCATGTAGGTAGTTGTGTTTGTATTGTAACATGCAATTTGGCATAATTACAATTAACTAAAGCAAACCAAATAAAAAAAAAAAAAAAAAAAAATTTAACAAGCAGCAACAACAACCAATTGATAAAACTAAACGCAAAAGGTAACTTTGTTGCTGAATATGCATGAGACCGTCAGCGCGCATGCAGTTGACATTTTGGTTGTTGTTTTTTATGTTGTTATTGCGCGGTTTTGTTACCGATACCATTGTCAGTTGTCAGTTTTGTTTGCTGTTATCGCTGCGCGCTGTATGCTGCCATTAGTTATGCCTGTTAGGCAGCCGCACACACTGTGTTGATAAAACGACAAAAAAGCAACAAAACGAAATAAATAAGCGACATCAGCGAAGGCAGCAAAGACAGCAACAGCGACGGGTCAGGCCAAGCCAAGACAAGCCAAGCCAAGCCAGGGCGGACCATGAACTTTACAAGTTTTTTTACTTTGCATGTGCAATGAAATTACAACAACACAAAGGCACATGCACCCACACACACACGCACCCACACACACACGCACCCACACACACACGCACCCACACACACACATATACGCACACAATGCTTAGTCTGTTTGTTGTGGTCTGTGCTGCTCTGCTTTGCATTGTGTGGCAGCCATTTGTTGTGGTTGTTGTTGTTGTTGTTGTTGTTGTTGTATGGCCCAGGCTAACGTAGTCAGCGACAACGGCAGCCTTTGCGCCGAAGATTGTGTGTGTTGCTTTGTTGTGGTTTCGTTTGTTTTGGACGGCTGCTCTGCATGGCCTGTCAATCAATTGTTGGCTGGCGTCGTTAACGTTTGGACAAATGCTTGTGTAATATGTGGTGGTGCTGCTGCTGCTGCTGCTACTGCTGTTGCTGTTGTTGTTGTTGTGGTTGTTGTGTTGTTCGTTTGTATTGTCAACAGTTATTGGCAGTGTGTCGTTGTGGTTGTTGTGGCTATTGCTGCTGTTGTTGCCTTTGCTATTGATTATTGACCTTCAATAACTTTGCTTCTATTGCAGCAGTACACATACATACACACACACACACAAATATAACAACAACAAAAACAACAACAACAGCATTGCGCGTGCCTCAACTGCAACGTTGTTGTTCACACAACACACCGCAACACACCACAACACAACACAACGACGAAGGTCAGTGCGTCGCCTAACGTTGCTAACGTCGACATTTGTATGCACACAGTGCACATATATATGCAGCTCGCACTATGTGCTATATATGTACATATATACATTAGACATACATACATATGTAACTGCGTAGTCTATAAGTCTATTGGCATTTTTTGTGTGTGCACCGTTTCTAAATACCTGACTTTGAATATTTAACTAAAATTCTAAATGCGCTCAACACAACGCAACGCAACGCAAAGCAAAGCCAAAACAAAATGAAAACAAAAACAGCTATAAAAAATACAAAAACAAAAAAAAAAAATAATTAAAATAGCAAACAAAAATAAAATGAATTCTTGTTTTCGCATACAACGCTTAGCAAGTTTTGTGGCGCACATTGCACTTGCGCTGCTCCATTACTTCACTGCACATTTAACAAAGTACTTGTGCATATGTGCAAGGTACACATACCCACACATACATACATGTATGAATGTATATATTAATGCACATATCTAGTCAAAGGCATGCAGCAGCAGCAGCAGCTTATGGCACACTATAATGCGGCTACAGTGGCTTACAAATGCTGTCCGCCTGTCCGCCTGCCTGCTACCTGCTGCCGATTCACATGCCTACCCAGCCTGCCTGCCTGTCTGCATTTAATTTAGTTGTGCAGATAAAATCCTGATTTAGCTGTTTTCGTGTTTTAATCTTGATGAAGATTTTAATGCTCTGCTGTGCGTGTGTGTGTGTGTGTGTGTGTGTGAAAAAATGCTACGCAGTTAGGCATTCATGGCTTTTGCTTTGCTAATGTTGTGACATGTTTTGTTAATTTTACAAAGAACGACAGCAAGAGTGCGTCAGCTATTTTAAATATTCCTAATTTTCACCTACGTGATAGGTGTTTTTTTTTAAAATTCTTTTTCTTCTTTTTCTTTTTTAATATCATGTTGTTATTGTTGTTGTCAACATTATGTGCTTTGACCCAGTTCGTGGCGCATATCTATAGCAAGGCGACAAAAATGTCTAAAGCAAATAGTTTTTATTAACTTCGACGGTTGCTCGGGCAGCGGGGTTCGGGGGCCTGTGCATGCCTGCAGAACTTTTAGTTTAGCTGTGTGTGTGTGTGTGTTGTGTGCTGCAGTACATGTGTCTTATCTTAAACATTAAGCAGTTAAAATGTATGCCATTGTACACATGTCATTATTGTATATTTGGATACTTAATTATTGTTCAGACCTACTTTTCTAACTTCGCTGATGCAATAAAAAAAACTATTCAATAATTTCTTACTTAACAGATGTGTTCCATATAAGTACATATGTGCATATGTAAATAAATATAGGCAGCATATGCATCTAAATGCATTCTTCAGCACACTTGAGCACATCTTTGTTGCATTCCGCAGTGGCCCCAGTTCTTATGCCATGAATTGCAGCTTATTCTAACTTTTGAAAGAAAAACAAAAATTAAAAAAAAAAAAAAAATTAATAACTTAGGCCAAGTTGTGTATAATCTACTGACCAACATAGTACATGATAGCAGCTTAAGCTTATTTGCACATTGAACGTAAAATTCAAGACATGCACAACGCCAAATGCTAATTAAATTAAAATCAAAGCGCATTGGTCAATTGCTAAATATTAAAAATAAAACAAAAACAGAAAAAATCAAGTCAAACCCCAAGTGAACTTTAAAACGCAAAGAATAATAATAAGCACAAGAACAAGAAAAAGAAAAAAAAAAAAGAGCATAAAGAACGACTAGCAAAAAAAAAAATAAAAAGAGAAAAAAAAGAAAAACAGAAGAAGAACCAGAAAACCTGTATGTAAAATACACGTACTAAAATGCAAAATAGCCAACGACAAGAACAACAACAAAAACAACAACAACTTATAATCGCATGTGTTGTTGCCGCAAGCAGTTGAATGAAATTTAAAACCAATGCAAAAGCAGCAGCCAGCAAGAAATAAACAACGTTTATATTAAATGAATATAAAGTAACCAAAAACAACAACAACAACAACAACAGCAGCAACCGCACAGCGATAACAAGAATTACCATTAAGAAAACAAAAACAAGAAAAAACGAGAAGAAAAAACAAAAAAAAAAACAGCAACAATATCTTAAGCAGAAAATAATCAAGAAATAAGAAATATGCTGCAAACTTTTGCAGCCAAGGTCACACACAGAATCAGCAGCAACAGCAGCAGCAGCAGCAGCAATAACGCGCAACGATATGCGAGAGATACTAAAAAGCTAAAAGCTAAAAGCCAATAGCAGCAAACAGCAGCCACAACCAAGTAGAAGAAGAAGAAGAAGCACAGCAATGACCCAGAAGGTGATTGAGGCGATTCGCATATGAGAAAAGTGCAGCATACGCAGCTTATGACATACGCGCCACAAGAGCCAGATGAGCCAGCAACTGTCCGTATGTGTGTGTGTGTGTGTGTGTGTCGTTTGTATTGCCACACATGCATTTTTTTGTTTTGTAATGCATGCTTACGAAACAAGAAGAAATATGCTTTGCCGCTGCTGTTGCTGCTGTGTGAAGTCATTAAACACCACTCGTATGGCAGCATTCAACCTGACACGTGCCAGTCGGCTAGTACGCATATTAAGGGGTTAATAGGCCTGTTGACACGTTACTAAGTACGCACGCACGTAGCCAAGTTCATAAAAAAGGAAAAAAAATAAATAAAGTATACGCCGCGTTACGCCCAACGGGCCACAGCCGTTCAAAACTTTATTTATAACTTGCTTGCTGTTGTTGTTGCTTCTTTTGTTGTTTGTTATGTGCTAAAGCTGTCTTTGACTCTTTTTTGACTGACTAACTGACTGACTGACTTAACTACGCATATAATTGAAAACTAGCAACGTTTTTCACCTGTGCAAGCAAGTTGTGCTGCCTACTCTGCTTCGGCTGTGCACTGTTCGCTGTTCGCTTGCTTATTGCCCTAGATTATTGTTGCTTAAATAAAAGCCAACATTCTTCATGTATATAAATACACTGACAGCAAGAGCAACAGACGCAGACGCAGCATAAGCAACGAAGAAGTATCATCAACTATAAACTGACCGACCGACCGATTTTACCTTCAACAAAAGTACAAAATAAAACGCATAAAAAAAGCCAAAAAAATTAAACGAAAAATAAAATAATAAACTAAAAGACAAAAAGAAAATTAAAACAAATTCAGGCAGAAGTAGTTTCGCTTACGCAGCTGCACAGTGGTTTCAGTGGCATTCTAAAAGCCGCATACATATTTTGTATTGTGTCTTGCCTTAAGCCATGCTGCTCAGCTGCTTAGCTGCAGGATGCCCGAATCTATATTTTTGCACTTTCAAACAGCTGCCTAATGGATTTCATGCCAGCTAATGCCAGATTGTTTACGCAATGCGAGACCAATTCAGGCAGAACTAATCCATGATTCATGCATATGCTTGGCAGTTCTTTAAACGTAATCTGATGAGCCACAAGCAAAGCGCGTTTATTTGTAAAATGCGTTGATATTGCTTTTTTAATAGTTTTTCCTTTGAATATTAATTTATTTTACTTTGTTAATTAATAGCTTTCCTAGAAGTGAGTTTAATTAAAAATTGCGAGAAAAAATAGAGAAAAAAAAATTTGATATCTTATCTGAAACAAAGTTTTTGCGACAACTATTACAAGTAACCGAGAGTAGGAGAAGCAGGAGGGAGTAGGCATGCTATCTTAGCAGAAACTGACAACACACACACACACACACACGCACACACATATGCATGCATGCATGCATACAATGCTGACGTTACTGTATATTATATAAGGCAAACGGCTTTCGCTTTGTCAACACCCTAAACATGCTGATAACTGCAGACAATCGTTACATTTTCCTTTGAATTCGAACATGCGAAACTTGTTGGCAGATATGGCATATAACAAAAAAAATAAAAAAAAACAAACATAATAGAGTTACCAGGCGCATTTAAGTTTTCTTGCCATTTTTTTTTTTTTTTTGTACATTCTTATTATTATTATGGAAACATATACAACAGCAGCAGCACACGTGCTACACGTGATAGTGGAATAATTGCTGATATATGTGTGAGCTGCTTAATTGTGTTATGTCACACCACTGTGCAGACGAATGGTAGCTGCGTGCGTATACTGCGCCTTGAGAACGCATGGCGGCGAGCGAGCTTCTTAAACGTTTTCGCTTGTTGCCAAGCGCTGCCATTTGTTGTCTCTCGCCTTCAGTCGGCTATTATTTATAAACATTTTATTTTCAACGCCATCAACGGCGTCTGCCTTCTCTCTGCCCCCACCGCAGCTTGTATTGCACCCTTATGCTGGCCATGTCTTGATCTGTTTTTTCATATACCATTCATATGTATTTTTTATGTATTATAATTTTTTTATTTCTTTTTTATTTTATTTTTTTATTTGTTGTTTATTTTTTTTACACCGCAAAAGTCGTTTCTGATTGTTGTGTTGTTACCCTCACTTCTCTTCCTCTAGCAGAGCTGCCGCTACTTATATTAATAAGTTTATTTTTAAAAAAATTCGTACTATTTTTAGTCATATGTCGTTCGCTTGCTTGCACATCGGCATACATATTTACTTATTCTTTTATACATATATACAATATATGTTTATCATATATACATACATATGTATGAATGTACGCATATAAATTCTTATACATTTTATTTTTCTGTTTACTTACAGGTAAGCCTAAGCCAGCCTACGTGAGATATATTTAACCATATAAGCGACAACTTTGCAACACGTTTTGTAAGTGGCATTATGTGCATTTATATATTATTATATATTTATATACTTATGTATAAAACATACATATGTACATACCATACATATGTATGTATGTATGTATATATGTACCATCTATAGATAACTTTTAACTTTAGTGTAAACAATTTCATGCGCATAAAAGTTCATTGCATCTTTGAATTTGAGAAATTTGCCAGAAGAAAAAAAAAATACGAAGAAAAAAAAAAAGCAAAACAACAAATCTTGGAAAGTAGTTAAACGTTGTTGGCAATTGCAATTGCAGTTGCAGCTGCACGACGTTTGGCGACGGACGGCGCATAGCTGCAAAGATATACACATACATACGTACGTACATATGTACATATATGTATATACGTCTGCCATGTATGCGTGTATGTAAGCAGAGATACGCGCATGTTTGTGCATGCATGTTTGCCTTTTGAAGATGCGTCGTTGAGAAAGTGAAACTTTGTGCAACACACAGCAGCCACAACGAAAACGGCAACAACAGCTACAGCAAAAACAACAACAACAACAACGATACTAAAATCTGCAAGGCTAACCATAAAGTTGACTTCTTTAACTTGTCGTTAAAAAAAAAAAAACAAACAAAAAAAAAATACTTGTTCACATTTTCAAGAAATTAAATTTTTTGTAGCTTTTTTTTTTGGTTTTTTGAAGACAATTAGCTAAAGAGTTTATTTTGAACAACTTCATTCTATCGCTTATTGATGCTCCGGCCCTGGCATGCTTTAGTTACTATCAGCGCATATTTCCGCAATAAACCAACCAAAAGCGCTCAGCAACATTAGTTAGTTGCATATTTAAGAAGCAACAATGTTGCTAACAAATGTGAGGTTTAGCAACATAGAATGGCTGAAACTTCATTAGTTCGCTCGTTCGTATAAAATCAATGCAGCCAATTTGTCTTGCCTGAGACATAACGGCATAAAATTTTTGTTGTTAACGAGCGCATCGTGAATCTATTTACAGTTCATACATATAAATTTGTTGCGTTATGTGTATTTAAATGACTGTTGATTGCATTTTGTAAATGTTTGATGTTGTTTTGCTTATTTGCAGCAACAAAGTTGTTTCAATTTCGCTCATTAGCAGTAGCATTGCATGCATTTATTTTTATTGCTGTTGTTGTTAGTTATGTTGCAGCAGTTAATGTCACTGCTGCTGTGTTGATGTTGACATCGTCGTATTGGTCGTTGACGTTTTGTCTTGGTTGTCGCCATTTTCGTTATTGTTGTTGTTGTTGTTTTTGATGCGCCACAGTTGCAGAAATTATTGCAATGCGCTAAACTTCTTTGTCTTAAGTTTTATTATTGTTATTTACATTATTTTTCTATTTTACTATTTTTTCTTTTCGTAAGTTGTTGCAATGGCGTTAATTTTTTTTTTGTTTTTGTTTTGTTTCATTTTGTTTAGTTTCTAATCGAGAAACGCAATCACAAAATTATGCAAATTTCACAGCATACGCGAGACGCTGTCACCATTTGCTTTTGCATTTGGCTGCTGCTGTCTTCTGTGGCGTCTTTCGTTCGCGCAGGAATGCGAATGTTAAGTGTCATGCTCGCGGGGGAAGGGCTGGCTTGCATACTCTTCGTATCATATACGATGTATGTACAGTCCACATGCATATTTTGTTGTGCTGATGCAAGCGAAAACGTTCGGTCATTGCTTTGTGCCTTGTGTGTGTCTGTGCGCAGGCAAATGCGAAATACATAAATGTTGAATTGAATGCGATTCGTTACGTCTTTCTACTAAAAGCGCAGCATTTGTTGCTGTTGTTATAACTGTGCATTTATTTGAAATTGTTGGCTTTTCTTTTCTTTTTCTTTGTTTTTTTTTTTTTTTAAATTTTCACGCGAATTTTTGGTTGTTTCTTTTGTTGTTATTGTTGTTGTCGTTGCCTTTATAAGGTGCAATGCTGCGTGCATTTTGCCGCCTTCGTCTTTCTGTTTGCTCATGCGCAACTGACAGACAGCCTACCTAGACATGCATTTTGCATGTGCAAATGCTGTTAAATATGCAACTCTTCTTTCTTATTAAAACTTAAAAGTGTGTTAAAACAATAAACACTATAGAAAAAAAAAAATTGAAATACAATATAAAATTATGTTCAATTAATTTAAAATGCATTTGCACACTTGTTTCAATTTGCTTATATTAAGTGTCTATATATGTATACGCACATGCATTTATTGTATAAACAATATATAATTTATATTTAATTTATTTTATATTACAAGAAACATTTATTAAATTTCAATTATTTTGCAACGAATTTCGAGACAAACAAGCAAATAACAAACCGACACTCACAATAATGAAAAATGCTTGAAAATTCCTTTCACTTTTCCAAACTTTGTCGTACAGTGTCTGCCGTCTGCCATCAGCCATCAGCCATCAGCCTGTTGCGCACTCTTTCTCATTCTTGCCAACAATGCTCGCCGCTCGCTCACTTGCACATGCACATTCGCTGCTGCGACGCTCGCTCGTTGAATGACTTCGTCGTTCGGCTCGTTGCTGTCTTGTTGACTCCGCTCACTTGCTCGCCAAAATTTTGCGAGTGTTCGGATGTTTGCCGCAGAATATTTTCGCCATAGTTGAATGATAATTTGTGCTGCATTTGCCGTTGTTGCCGCTTCGTTGCCACAAACGGCATACATGCATACATCACATTCACACCACACCACACTTCACCATACCAAACGGAGCACACCACTTCGTACTACACCACAACATATCGCACATGCTATGGTGGGGGTTGGGATGCACACAATGGTTTGTGTGGCAAATGTGGCATTTATGTGTGCACATATGCATGCATGAATGTAATTTCGTATCTATAACGACGTTGGTGGAGCCCAGGCAAAACTTACTTGGTAAACAGGCGAGCGGCGTTGCTGCACACAGACCCACTGACACACAGAAGACCATACACAAAAAGAAAAGTAGTGCCAACGACACAGCAACCCATCGACCGAGTGCACAACAAGCGTACGATGAAACGAAAACCGCCGCCGACGTTAGCAACGACAAAGACAACAACAATGATGACGATGACGATGACGACGACGACGACGACAACGACGACGAAGACGAAGACGGCGAAGAGTATATTTTAAGTTACAAATACATTTATAATATGTACAACAATGCTGCTTGCCTTGTGTGTGTTGTTGTACTTTATGCGCAGACGGTTTTTAGTTTTTGTTGTGGCTTTTAATGGCGCTGCAGCCGTCGTCATTATTATTGTTGTTCTTGTTGTTGTCGTTTTTGTGGTTGTTGCTGCGTTTGGCAATTATTATTATTATTATCATTGTTGTTGCTGCTGCTAATGTCGCGGCGCCTGCATATCCGCTACGCCATCATGAGATAAATTGCACTTCAAATCGATCGCAACTGAAAATATTTGGCAATATACTTTTTATATGTGCACACATACACACACATATAAACATGTGCATGCATAAATATACTTATACACAAACATATGTATGTATGTATGTATATGCATTTAGTTTATTTTGCATTTTATTTTATTTATCATTTTTATTTTAGTTTTTATGTTGGCTAACATAACTGTACAATGACCAAAAGGGGTTTTGCGACGTCGTCTTAGCTATGGAAAGTAGTACAGACACACACACACACACACACACACCCATACACCCATCACTTATGCGAATATTATTGTCGCCAATGGCATGACCCATCCGAGACGCCAATTTGCTTACACATTTACCAACCGCATACCAATGAGTGCGCGCCCATTGTGTAATCCTAAGGCATGTGCAGCGCACCAGCAGCAACAACAATAACAACAACAACAAATACAATTATCTTTCATAAACAAACATGCACAAATACAGTCAAACACACATGCACATCAGCAGCATTGTCTGCTGTCTGCTGTCTACTGTCTGCTGCCAGCCGCTGCCTTGCCTGCCTTGTCGGCCTGGCCCCTCTTCTGACGACGTGGCCAACTGTTAACTGTTTCTTGTTGCCTTCCCAGTGCTGCTGCTGCTGCTGCTGCTCCAGTGTACTTTTGGCATTTTTGGCTACGGCACAAAAAGTGAAAGACAACGTTTTGGTCACTCAATCGTTAACAAACTCAATCGGCAGGCAGCCAGCCAGGCAGACATTTTATTGCCCATTGCACACGACTGAGCAGGAAGCAACGTTGACCTCTTTCTTTTTTTTTTTTTTCTTGCAGATTTTATTTTTCTTTAGCTTTCCTTAAATTTATTTTATTTCTTTTTTTTTTCTTATTTTTATTAATATAAATTATAAAGTAAAAGCAGCCCTAATTCTTTTTTTTTTCAATCGATTGTGTAATTGCTCATGCCTGGCTATTTTAATTTTATTATTAAGACTTTCTTGAAATTGTTGCTATTTAAAAAGTTTTCGTTGCACACTTACTTTTTCTTTACGATTATTATTTGTTATGTAAATATAGTTGAGGTCTATGCAGTCATAAGACAAATCAAATGAGAAATGATGCGGCAGGCAGACAGACAAACAGACAGACAGGCGTCTGCCAGACAGCACTTGAGCAGCTGTTTGCTTTTGTGGGCTGCAACAAATGCCATTTTATGTGTATCATAACTCAACAATAATAGTCTGCTGTTGTTGTTTGCACATATTTTTCTGTGTCTTTTTTGCTAATCGAATTGCATGCATGGCAACAACAACTTCAAATGCTGCTAGCAACAATTGCGTTGCTGCTTAAGGCAGCAGCAGCACTTAATTATCGTTAAATGTTCATTGTTAAATACATGATAAAATTAAATAAAGCAATAACAGCAATACCGAAAACAACAACAACAACAACAACAACAATACGAAAATAAGTGCTACAATTCAACGCATGTCTATGCGCAGCAAAGCTGTTTTTATAAGTGGATTATTTCTGCCAATATTAATGTATTTATTTATTTATTTGAAGTGTTTTTTTTTTTCGATATTTGATTTTTGGTTTTTTGCCGGCATTATTGCTTTGGTGGTTTTCTATTAATAAAACATGATCCTATACTAATCTTGAACACTCGATGACACTCAATAGCTGCGCCCACGCACAGTCATTGCCATATAAGCAGCTTATTACACAGAATGCTTTTCTGATTTAATTCAATTAAATTTTGGTTAGCAGCAGAATTTCAATTACTGCAGAAAAAAGAAAATAATATACAATATAAAATTTTATATATGGCTGCCAAATAAAAAAAAAAATAAAAACTTTTTATTACGTAACTTTGTGCATTGAAAAAGGGTTTTCAAAATATTATTTAATTAGGTGTGCGCACAAATTGCGGGTTGCACATAAGTACACATATGAAATTATATAATTATTTTTGCTACTGTTGTTTCATTTATTATTATTACTTTTTGATGTTGTTGTTATGGTTGTTGTTGTTGTTATTAGTAGCAGCAGTGCTGCACGCAATTAATTAGATGCATACATTGTCACAAATATTGCATTGCATAATACCATCAAATGGCACTCATTCGTGTGCCAGAGCGTTGTTACCGCCAAACGTGCTCAAGTCAACGATGACGAGTGCGACACATGCCATGACGCTGGCCATGTTGTGTCGACGTTGTTGTTGCCGACAACGTCCGTGAAGTACGTAAACTTGCACAATTAAAACAAGAAGAAAAGTGAAATTACAAATAAATAAATTAAAAATTTTCTCGTCACAAAATAAAAAAAAATTTGAATGAAATTATTATTTTATGAATTAAAAAGCAAACAGTGAAAACAACAACAACAGCAACTACAACAACGACAACTGAATTTAAAGCTTTGTGGAAATGTGCACGCGTATTATGTATGTGTACATACGTGTACATACGTTGCTTATATGACGAAAGCAGAGTTAGGCAGGCACAGCGTAGATCATTCAACTGGCTACAGGCTTTCGCTGTCGACGTCGCTGTCGCCGCCACTAAAGCCGCTGACATGCCTAATTGGCACGATTGATAGCGAACTGCTGTTGCGGCTGCTGCTGCTGTCGTCGCCTTCGTCGTCGTCATAGTCGTCATTGTCGTCGTCGGCGACATCACGTGCACATGATTTGCATGCAATTTCCTTTTCAACGTTAGCCCAGCAGCAGCAATGTTGTGCAGCCGCCGCCGCCACCGCTGCTGCCTGCTCACTTGACTTGTCTTGACTTCACTTGACTTCTTTTGGCTTGGCTTGTCTTAGCTTGACTTGGCTTGGCAACGTGCGTTCAGCTGCGGCTGCAACGTTCAGTGATTGATAACCCATAACCCCACAGTGGCTTACTCTCGATTGACTTTATTGAAAATTTAAATAATAAATACATTTTTGTGTGTTTTGCGCTTTCGACAGTTACTTAAGCGTTTACCGTTTGCTGTTGTTTTTGTTGTTGTTGCTACTGCTGCTGCTGCTGTTGCTGCTGTTGGGGTTATTAAACTCAAAATAATCACACAAGTAAAAGATGCGCTGACAGCAATAATTTGTTTCTTTTTTTTTTTGTTTTTTTGTCATACGCGTGCGCTTGTATGGCAACAACATAAAGTACAGAAATAAAAGTATTGTAAAACAAACAAAAAAATTAAATTTAAATGTTTATGGCACTTTGTTTTAATTTTTGCTTCTTATTTTTTTTTTTATTATTTTATTTTATTTTTTTTTTTGTTTTCTTGTAACAGTTTTTTTTCTTGTTTCGTGTTTTTATTACAGTGTTTTATATGCATGTTCTTATTGTCAATGTTGTTTTCGTAACAAAGCGCACTAAGAGCTCAGCACTGTGGGCTGACGGCTAAGGGGGTAGGAGCAGGGATAATGTTGTTGCGCTTTTTATTGCAATGCATATTTAAAATTAATTATTGTTTTTCGTAATTCATTTGTTGTCCGTTTTTGATGATTTGTGTCGCCTGAAATGACATCAATAATCAAAAAAAAAATAAAATAAAATATAAAAAAAAAAAAATGAGAAAAACAAAACAATCACTTAAGCTTTTTATTATTAACAGGCTGCATTTTTAGTGCACCTGACCCAATTGTTATTAGCGTAAAATCTGCTAAAATTCTAAAAATATGAAAGCTTTGCCTTGACTCTTTTTTTATTTTTTAATAAGCTGTTGTGTCATACTTCATTATATACAACAAAAAAATATTCTAAAAATTCGCATGTATGTAAGTTAAATTGTGTTGCTGCATAGTAACAGCTGTTAAATTGTTTAAGTTGCGAAAAATCAGCAAGACAAATCGATACTTCATTCTTCTGCGATTTGCAGCAAATTGTCGCCACGCAGCTTAGCTTAGCTGTGAGGTAGAGGTATATACAATGCAATGATTTGCATAAATGTATCTGCAAACTGTCAACTGCCAACTGCAATGGCCCAACAGTTATGCAACAGTTAATTATCAGCAAATGCATATGATGCAAAATGTGCAAAAGTACATTTTCCCACAAAAAGAATACTTTACCGAAGCTGAGCTGAGCTGACCTGAGCTAAGCGAAGCTGTGTGTCGTCATTTCTTTGACATACTTTGGCGACACCTGAGTCACATGACAGTGTAATTAGTTGTGCGTTCTCATTAAGTTTAGCAACGATCCGCAGTCATGTGTGAGCACACATGATGAAAGCAGGAACACGCCTATTTTCATTCAAAAATATTTTTCTAATTATGTGCATCCTTTTGTTAAATGTGTGCTGGCCATGAAATATAATAAATTTTATATCAGCCACACTACCCGCACAGTATGCGAAATTTAATATAAAATTTTGTTAATATTATTTAACTAAGTATTTTTTTTGAAGGTTAGCATAACTCAAATGTGTGTCCGCAGAGCACAGCTCGGCCGCCTATTGGTGTCATTTTTATTTATTGTATCTATGAAAGCTAAATGAGTACACATGCTAAATAAAATCGAATATGTGTAATAGAAAAATAAAGAAATAAATAAATAAGCCAAGCCAAAACTGCAAACAAATAAGCAGCGTGGTGCAAAAGACTCGAAAATATAAACTGTATGTGCGCAAACAACAAATGACTTCGCATCAAAGATGACAACTTAAATGCCTAAAATAAAAATAATATGAGTTAATTATAGCGTTGCTAAGCATCGAAATAACTGATAACATTAGTCACTCACATTATTGTGTATTTCTTGCTGTTTTACTCTCAGCAAAGTGAAATATGTTATTTTTTCTTTTGCCTTTTATTTTTTTATATTTTGATTTTGCGCTTTTTGTTGTTAAATTTCAAATGCGTTGGCTGACACTGTTGCTGCCTGCGGCTCTTGCCATCATCATCATCATCATCATCATCATAATCTTCATCTTCATCAACATGACTCAATGTCGACAATACTGTCAGCAGCAGCAGCAGCAGCAGCGTCGGCAACGGCAGCATACACATATTGTATTGTACATACATAATTCAAATGCGACATTACATGCTACGTGCAAAAATCATATAAAAATTCGCAATAAAAATGTGCCAAGAAATTTTGTTAAATATGCGGATATACACTTGTACACGGTCGCTCCCTCGCTCTCTTGACTGTGTTGTGCACATTGTCATTGTCTGCAGGTTACACATTATGTGACGCCTGAGGTCTGACCGTAAAAAACCCATTGGCTTACTCCAAACGTGTGCTGTCTGCCTGTCTGTCTGCCTGCCTGCCTGCCTCGCTCTTGCTGTCGCTCACTTCTCTCCACAGCAGTTACTTATTCAATGTAATTGTTGTTGTGCTGCTAGCTGCCAAAAAAAAAAAAACAAAACTTATGCGCGTCTACTTTCGGCACATGGCAAAGTGGAATTTGAATTTTTTTGGTTTTTTACTTTGTTATTTATTTATATGTTTTCGTTGAAGTAAACAAAACATTTGCGTATGCGTCTTGCTGCTGCAACAAACAAAATTGTTAACATTAAATGTTAAACGTTGCAAAAGTCAAAAATGTCATTGCCGTTGACCAAAAGGCATTTTTGACTATGCACAAACAGTTTTCATTAATGTTTTTTTTCTGTTCTTCTTCTTCTTTTATGCCAAATTGAACACAAGCCAATCTTTTTTTTTTGTTTTATTTTTTTGTTGCTCATTTCTTAATTAATGATTTGTCTTGTGGGTCTTTATTGTTTACGTGTCAATTTTGAGCAAAAGTTCAATAAAGGTTTGGCTGCACAAGTGAAAAATTGCTTTCGTGGCTGTGCCACTTAACAGCAAAATTAAAACAAAAAAAAAAAAAAAAGTAAGAAAAAAAAGCAAAAAACGATTTACATGTATAATATTCGTGGCTACTGTAGCGCTACTCTGTTCTACTTTCGATTTTTCTCTTTTTTTTTTTTTTCTTTTTGTATTTTTTGCTTTGGGTAACAAAACTCTAAACTGAACTTAACTGAACTAAAATATTTATTAAGCCGGAAGTATTTAAAACTTCATTTGAATTTATTGCGTTCATTTATCAAATTTAATTATAAAAAACAACAAACAACATACAAATTTGAAAGTTACGGATTCTAAAGCGCTGCTGCTGATGAAGGTCTTGAAATGTTCTAAAAAAAAAAAAAAAAAATATGTATATAAAAATAGGAATATAGGCAGGTAAAACATTTGTTAGGATATTTATTGTCTTGATTTAAATTTTTTTTTTTTAAATTTGTTTTTTATTAGCTAACGGCGTGGCATGTATACAGTATACACACAATACATGCGCTAGCCAAGCCGTTTCGCTTTGTTTTATAAACTGCCTATTTTGCGTTAGAAACAAATGCTAAAATTGTTTAATTGTTACAACGGTATAAAGATAAAAACCAACAAAAACAATGTGTTCGTGCAATAAAAAGGCAGCACCAGCAGCAGCAGCAGCAACAAAAACAACAACAACAACAGCAACAACAAAGCTGAACTAGTACAACACGAAAATGCAATTTCAATTAACAGAAATAGAAAAGAAAGAAAGGAAAAAAAAAAAAAGAAAATAACAGCAACAACAAAGTTATCACAATATTATAGTAATTATTTGCATGATTTCAAAAGTCACGCAATAAAACAATAAAAGCAAATACACAATAAAACAAAAGAAATACACTAAAAATATCTGCCATCAATATTTGACTACTTTTTTATTTGTTATTTTTTTTTTTCTATTTATTTTTTTTTTCTCTTTAATTTTTATTTTAGTTTATTTTTTTGTTAATATTAAATTAAGTTATACCGTATATAGCGTGTATAGTGAGTAAACTGAAAAAACAACTTTGTTGTCTGTTGTTTTTACAATTGTCACTTGCTGTTAAACAGTTGAAACACACATTATTAAAATCTTTTATGCCTGTGGCAGCGACTGCGACTGTGACAGCGACAGCGACAGCGGCAGAGCAGCCATGCAATGAAATTGTGTTTGCGTTTTAGTTTGCGTTAAAAAATAAAAAAACAGATTGACTGTGCTGCCGTAGCTTGATTTATTATTGTTACTGCAGTTGTGTTTATTTAATTGTTTAATATATTCAACTTACTTTGCTTTTGTTATGTAAGCCAATACATGCGGCTGATATTAATGATTGTATAAATATTATATGATTTAGAATACGCCACAGTTAGCAGCAGAAGCAGCTGTACAGGTGAAATGCTTTGCATCTTTTTTCTTTTTTATTGCAAAATATTTGCAAAATCTTTTGTTATTTGCTGCCTTTATTTATATATATCAGAAACACAAACCATATTTCGGAATATTTTTATTGTTATTATTTTATTGTTTTAACGATTTGTTTTTTTTTAAGCGGTTTAGCAAATAGGAGAAAAAAAATACGTATAAAATTAGAATAGCAGTAAGAAAAAACCCAAAGCAAATTTTATTTGTTTATTTTGTCGCATAAGTTTCAAATCTAGATTAATCCGTTGATGATTTTTTTTTTATTATTATTCCTACTGTATTTGCTTTATAAGTAATGCAAATGAAATGACTTGGTCTCACGGCTACTGTGGAGAGTGTGTCTGGCAGTTGTTCCGTATGCTAAAGCAAATCGACAGCTCAAACCGGAACCTAAAGTGCGCACATGCTTTTTGGTGCCCTGACATGAAACACGTAACTTGTATGTTGTGTATGTGTGTGTGTATGCCTGCGAGGCATTCGTTAGAAGACTATATAGACTGATAATTGCTAATCAGTTTTAATTATCTTAAATAATTTATATATGTATTGTACGTACACACACTTATAGTATGTGCAAACAAAGAAGCTTATAAATTAATTCTAAAAATATTTAAATGCTAAATTGATTAAGCCGATAAGTTTTTGATGTGCTTTATCACAAATGAATTGTTGAAATATGCGACAACCGGCGACAATATCTTTTTGCTAATATAAATTAAGTTTTTCGAATTTTTTTTAAAAAAAAAATTAAAAAGAAAAAAAACATTTCATATCTATTATTAAAAATCAGCCCTGCAGTCAGCAGTCATTAAATTTATTATATGCATTTTGTTATATTGCTGCTGTTACATTAATAGACTCCCATGTCAGGGCGCAGCATACTAGGACTTTTTTTCAATTGCACTTAAATAATTAAAAGATTAGAAAATAAACAAATTGTGTTTGGCGTACTTTTTCTCAACAATTAAAAGGCCAATTATTTGAAATTTCAAACACCCAACCGAAGCGTAATTTATTTATATTATAAAACTGTTTATAGCTGCACGCGTTAAGTATTACATAAAAAGAAAATAGTAGGGAAAGCGAGCAACAAATTAAAACAAAATATAAATAAAATAAAAGTACAACGTCATTTGACTTTAATCAAATTATCGGCCGGCCGCGAAAAAAAAGAAAAACAACAAAAAAACGAAGAATGTTAAAAATAGTCAAATTTGCGTTGTGTGGCGGCATAAAGAGAAATGTGAAAATGTTTAAACGGCAGCCATCCGACGACAACAACAACAACAACAACAACAACGTTAACAGCGACGACAACTGTCACAACAACGATAACAATAAGTTAGGAAATGAAAAGTAATTCAATTATTCGAAAATGCAAACAAACAACAAACTGCGTAGAGCACAAACATGCGCAAATAATAAGCAACTTTGGTCACGTTTTAGACCAGGTCAAGATTAACATTAACAAAAATAACAGCAACAACAATAATAATGACAACAACATCAATAACTGTACAGCAATACCAATGCATGCGCACAAGCAAAAAAAAAAAAACAAAGACAAAAACAAATACGAAGACAAAAAAATAGAAACAAAAACAAAAATCAATACGCATTTAAACAAAAGCTTATCGCAATTCGTAACTTGGCAATGCAATGCAAAGCAATGCAATGCACTTCTTCGTCTTCATTGGCTACAGTGCGCGTCGTCTGCACGTTGTCCAAAACAGTATAAATAAATACTAACAACAACAACAACAACAACAAGCATAAGCAAAGTGACAACGAACAAACAAACGTACGAACGAACGAAGAAACGTAACTACTTCCGTTGTCGCTTGTCGTCTACTAATGGGCATATTTTTATATTTGTATTTCCTTGCAAATCATCGTTTGCCATTTAGAAAAGAAAAGCAGCATACACGACACACACGGCACATGGCACAGTGCATTGTTGTATCAACGCACAGCGCGCGTCGCAGCCGCAGACGCAGACGCACAAAGTATGCGCATGCGCATGCGCGTACTTTCGATTTCTGTTTGGCGTTGGCAAAAAACCGCTAACACAAATCCATATGTGTGTGAAACTATTTCAAATATGCATTTGTACTGGCACACAAAAACAAAAAAAAAAATCGACGACGACGTAAACTTTCGATCGTACAAACAACACAACTAACAAATGATTTAAATGATTCCTCAATAATAATAACAACAACAACAATGAGAACAGCAAATAGCAACAGCAACGAAAAAAAAAAAAAAAAATGTCTTGGCTTGCTGCTGGCTTGTCTGCTATTTGGCTATTCGGTTTAAATGTCGGTCGAACCGGTTTACGTTTTTGGCTTTGAGCTTTCGGTTTTTTTCTCCTTTTTTTTTTTTATTTCATTTTTTTTTTTTGTATTTAACTTTGCTCGTACGCTGCTGCTGCTGCTGCTTTGTGCTGCATAATAAACAATTTCAATAGCAATTGGCATTAGAATATCAAAAGTGAAGTGTGTTTATTTGCTTCTTGCATATTGCATACCAAGTATGCGCCTGAGAATCGCACGCGCAGCTAATGGGACATGCCAGACTTGTGCACGAAAGTTGAAGCCAAAAGCGTCTGCGGTGTGCAAAGTGTGTGTCTGTGTGCGTGTGTGTGTGTGTGCGAGGTGTGCACGGCGAGGTGTGCGAGTTTTATCAGAATTCCATTGCTTCTGGCTAATTGCACTAAATTAATGAAATAACTTCTTTATAAAACGATTTAAGTTTGTACTTATTATAAAGTGATTTTCAGTGTTTGCTGTTAGAATGCATAGTAAGGCTAATTGAAATTAGGGTGATTTGAAAATTTGCAATTCTGATGAAATTTTATTGCTTACAATTCGTTGCAGTTATTATTTAGACAAAATTATGCTAGATTAAAATAATAAATACGTAAATAAATAAAATAAAGTATATAATATCATCTGCGTTATTCGACTTGATATGCTATGGGGATTTTTTATAGCCTGGTAAATTTTTTTCGCGTGTAGCAAAGAGAGGGAAAAAATCTTTACAAAATAATACTAGAAAACTTACTGAAAGTCCTATTGTTCTCATAGCTGCCTTACTGTCAATAAGCAAAAAGCCAAAGACCAATAAATAATTCTAGAATTTTTTACACTGCTACACAGTGTCAGCAAATGGATTTTAAATACATAAGATTTCATAGAGACAGTGAAAAAAGAAAAAAAAAAAATTGCAGCCGAAATATGATCGAATAATTTATCAACTGTGTACCCGCACAGTTAGCACAAATCACATGTATTAAAATAAACAAAACCAAGCAAAAATGAAGAAAAAAAATAGTCAATAATAAATAATTTGATGCTTCCGCTACACCCGCTTGGTAACAAAATCCAAACAAAGCAGAAGCAGAAGCAGCAATACATTCTGATTGAAAATCAATAAAGATCTGGTGACGGTAATGCGACGTACGTATTTCTACCCATACCATATGTATTTTTCTTGAAATTTTGTTTTTCAACTTTGTGCCACAAGTGTTCAAACAAAACGAATTAAAACTAAACAAATCAAAAAACAAAAAAAAAAAACAAAAAAAAAGAAACAAAAGTTCTTAATTAAATGAAAGCAATTGTTTGATTTTTTAACTGCTTAGTGAATTGATTAAGCGTCACTTGCAGTTTGTTGCGCATTTAAAGCTATAAGAAATAAAGATACAAGAAACGAAAATGTGAAACAAATCAAACAAATATATTATTTATATATATACATATATATCTATAATATCTATATAATGTATACATATACATAAACAATATATTAATAATAAATATAATGTGCAAAATGAATGTTTAGTTTGTCTCAAGGTTTTTGCTGTGCCACCTTGCGTTGATTGTTCGTTGTTAGTTGGCGGAAATATTAAAGATCATAAATTGCTGCCAATAGCACAGTGATGACTCAACGCAACACAACGCGACGCCACGCAACGCAACGTAACGCAACAGAAGACAAAACTCAGCTCAACTATTTAGCGCCTTAGTTCATAATTAATTTAATAAATATTAATAATAATAAAACAAAAAAAAAAAAACAAATTCACAGCCCACAAGTCGCAGCACAGCTTTGTCGCATACCACATGTGGCAGACTTAGGTGTATGTGTGTGTCCATGTGTTTGTGTAAGGCAGATGCTGCTGCAGTTTGAAAATATGCGATTATTGCATACCAATTGCAAATTGAAAATGCATAAATACGCTTAAGTATCTAGATACACGCCCAATTACACAATACAATAAGAGACACGGGACTGTGGAGTGGAGTGGAGTGGAGTGGCACGTGTGTGTGTGTGTGCATTGCGGGTGTGTCACAAGTTAGCAACAGGCAATAGGCAACAGGCAGCAGCAACAGCTGCTCAGCGCTGCTCATTAATTGTTGTATTTATTTTCATTTTTTTTTTTTTTGTTTTGTTTCTTTGATAAATTGACGTTACTTGTGCCATTTGTGTTTCACTTTTTGCCATTTATTTTGTTTTTTTTTTGCTCTTGCTATTTTCACAAATGAAAACGAGTGTCTACGTGTGTGTGTGTGCCTCTGTGCCTCTGTATGTGTATGCGCGCGTGTATCTCGAAACAATTGCATATTTGTTCTGTTATATTATTGCGCTTTATATGCGCACACAATTGATTCGTGTTGGTTTGTCTTTTTTTTTGGCTTTGTGTTTTTGTCTTTTTTATTGTTTCATATTCTGCACGCAGTGAAACAAAAACAAAACACAGACAGAGATACAGTCAAAAACATGCTAACAGATAGACAAACTGGCAGGCAGGCAGGCAGACAGACAGACAGACAGACAGACACGGACAGACAGTTGCAGACAGGCAACAAGAGGTGTATTGCGCTTGCGCGTATTTATTAGGTCATGGTCGGCGCATATGTTGCCAAAGCCAAACAGTAAAAAGCCATCATCATCATCAACAACAACAACAACAATAACAACAGCAACAGCAACAACGTCAGCAACAGACATGGCATACAGCGGCAGCAACAATGCGCAACAAGTAACAAGAGTAACCGCAATAATAATAATCATAATAATGATAATAATAAAGCAAAAACAACAACAGCAACAACAGCAACAACAATAATCCAAGTCTCACTTGCGCACAAAAGCTCAGTTTGACGTTTATTTGTACATAAATACTGCAGTGTGGTGTATCTTGTATCTAGATACATTAACGCTATAAGAAACAATAAGTTTTATTGTTGTTGTTGTTATTTTAGCTTTTGCTGTTACTCTTGCTCTTGCTCTTATTGTTGTTTTTGTTATTGTTGTTGTTGCTGTTTCTGTCTTCATTTATATATTAACTCTTCTACATGTTTCGTATCATATTTGTAATGGCTTTTATTTCACATGTTGCCATTTGTTGTTGTTGTTATTGTTTTTGTTGTTGTTCTTGCTATTCACTAATATGCGCAATTCTGTATCCATCATTTAGCAGCATACACAAACATTAATCTTTTAACACAGCCAACAAGCAAAAATGAAACCCACCAAAACAGCAAAAACAAAAAAAAAAATACCAACAACAACAAGAAAAATTTTATATTATATGTATTTTAAGTTTAGCAGAGTTTGAGCAGCTAAAATCACTTGTCTGGCGTTGTTGGCATTATTACACTGTGCCGTTGCCTTTTTGCACTTTAACGTTAATTCGTGTTCAATCCGATTTATGTTTGTCGTAATTTATGCAAGCGGCAGCCAAATCTGCAAATTACTGCAACTAAACGCTTTAAAATCCGTTAAGTTAAAAGTTATTATAGCACACCAACTGGTTTCGTTTTTTTTTTTTTTTTTTTTTGAGCGTGCGTTAAGCGTCCTCGTGCCGTTTTTTATTTAAAAAAAATTGTTTTGTTAAATTTTTTTTCCACGCTTATTTACGCATACAACAGCCCAATGTGCGCCAAGTGCTAAATGGCTATTGGTGTGGAACCTATTAAAGCGCCACTACCTGCTGTGTATGTGTGTGTGTGTATGTGTGTGTGTGTGTGCGTGTATAGGAGGTGCAACAGCGTATCTAAAGGGCTCATTAGCTGCTGCCTGGCATGTGCATATATTGGCTATAAAGCTAAGCTCCCCATGCAGGCATCATTAAGCGCTTTATTGAGGTCACATATGTCAAACGGGACTTGGGGTCTAACCCCCTTTCTGTGCCTGTCTAAGCATACTATACATGTTAGTAGGCTGTGTGCTACCGAATCCTCTGTGGAATTAATTTTTTTTTGTTTTTTGTTTTGCTAATCTAACATCTGATCTTGACCTGCTGTGAACTATTTGTCCCTTAGCTTTTCTATTCCGATCCCACAGCGGAGCAACAGTAGCCAAGTTTAATGAAATTCTCTTTAAACTGCTGCCGCTAATAAATTGCAACAGTGACGTCAATAATAAATGTAACATATGCTGAATCGAACTTTTATGAGCTTAATAAAATTTCATTAATTTTTTATTGTATTTTTTGCTTTTTATATGTTTATAAACAACAACAGCAACAAAGCATTATGCAATATTAAATCGTGTTTTTTGAACTGCTGCTGCTGCTGTTGTTGCTGTTGCTGTTGCCTTTGCAGGTAAAACTGCACAGCAAGTCTCGTGTGCCAGCCAACCTACTTTGACATTTAAGCTGTGCCAGCAATTTCCACGAATTTTTGGGAAAATCAATACTCACTGACATAGCATAATTATGCTTAAATATCTGCAATAATATGCAAATAGCAACAACAACCACAACGCAACACAAAAGAAAGTTCAAAAGGAAATAGGAGCACAAATGAGAAATTTCAATTTCTGCTCGTTTTTTTTTTTTCTGGTTACTGGTTTTTGGTTTTTCGTTTTGGTTTTGGTTTTGTTTCATTTTTGTTATTATTGGTGTTTTGCTGTTTTGTCGGTGAGGAAATACCAAAGCCCAATCTCTATTACTGCCAGCAAAGATAGTTACTGTCAGTGACTCTGTGTGTGTGTGCATGCTTTTGTTGTTAGTGTTGTTGTATAAACATAGAAGTTCATTTCATTTCATTCGATTTTATGAAGTGCCTTGGCCTAGCCCGGGATTGGCTTGGCCTGGCCTGGCCTGGTGTTCGCTTATCAGTGGAATTCGTTTGAATTTGTCTTTGCTCTTTCGCCGCTTATCACACACATTTACGAATAAGTGATTAGTTTTGTACAACAACTACACATATTTGTATGGTGTGTTAAATAAAAAAAAAAAAAAAAAAAAAACAAAAAAGAAAATAAAAACAAATGCTCAAATGCTTTTAAATGAAAATCTTACAAATCCGGTCGCTCGAATTTCATTAATAAGTTACAGAAATAGCTAAGGCTATAGTTAAAGATAAAATGGCAAACCAGTTTGGCTAAGCAAGTACGCGTATGTAGCTACTCTAGCTACAGGTTATTTATTTTTTTTATATATATGTATGTACATACGTGCATACATATGAAAATATGTAGATGTGCATGCCTATATATACATATATTTCATGTGTGTGGTACCTGCATATGTACAACATACATACAACATGCCGAGCTGCTCTGTGCCTAGCTTAGCTTAAGTGTATTGTTTATATTTCATTTTTTAATTTGGTATCTGTTTTTTTTTTGTTTTTTTTTTATTATTATAAAAAGTAATGTCAACAACAGCAGCCGCAGCAACTTTATATATTTTAAATATAAATAGTAGCGGCTATTGCAGCACAAATTAAGTGAAACGAAAACACAAGAAAAAAAATTTTTAAAACAAAAATTAAGAAAAAAAAAATCTTGAACTAAGCGAAAACGAATTTAGTTCAAGTTATGCACATGCTATGTTATACACACTCACACACGCACATACATATGTTGCATGTGTGTTGGAAATACTTAAAAGGCATGAGCACACAACAACAACAACAACAATAGTAACAGATAAAACTAAAAGTACATTGGCAAAGCGTACAAACAAACAACAAATTTACAAGTGCGCAAATACAAACAAACACGCAAGAGCAATAGCAACAACAACAGCAAACTAAGAAAAAAGAAAAAAACAAGTAACAATACATGCGCGTATATATTGTAATTATAACATATTCCATGGAATGGCTTTAGTCAGCCAAGTCAGCCACTGAGCTGTCAGTCAGTCACTCAGTCAATCGGTCGGTCGGTCATGCATTGAGTGGTTAGTCAGACGGTTAAGTTGAGAAAGGTGCACCGAACTGCATTGCATGCTAGCATATTAGGTAGCACAGCCGCAGTGAATGATCGCATTATCAGCAACAGCCGCAGCAGCAGCGACACCAACAAACAACAACAACAAGTAGTAACACCAATATGCTACGATTACAATAAGAACAAAAATAATAATTACATTTATCTGGCATAGTTTTACTTCAACTACAAAAACCCAATATGCCAAAAAAAAAAAAACAGAATTTACATGTTTATATACTAAAGTGTAGTATGTGTATATATATTATAAGGACGAGAAATTCAATTTTTTTTATTTTTGCTATACGCGTATAATATTTATATGCATAGTCATAAAAAAATCAACACTCAAAAGTTGCCAAGTGCAAAGCAAAAAACCACTCAAGAGCGCTTACGCGTGAATAAGTTGTTGACTATACGTATATTGAGTGTTGAGCCACAAGTTGTGTGTGACGTCAACGCAAGCAAAAACTTACACTCAATGCCCGCAAAAGCTCGCGCTAGCGCACTCTCGCGCTGTGTATATTGCTCACTTTTGTGCGCACTCAAAAAGTTCCACGACGCCCACTCGTCGCTGCTAGAGTGTCTTCGGCATCGAGACAATTTCCAACAACGAATCACATATTGTCTCGATAAAGTATCGTTCGAACCCCGGGGCCGGTTGTCGAACATTCTCAACTTTTCGATGCCGATGCCGACGACAACGGTAACGTCAACGTCAACGTCAACGTCGTCGACAACGACTCGAGGGGGTCGACTGCTCGGTTTTAGTTTTTAGTTGATATTTGACTGTGCAACACAACAGACGCGAAACGTGCTAACGCATAAACGCAACTGGTTAAACGACATTAGTAAATTAAAGCAAAGAAAATATAACAAGTGAATAATAGTGTGGAAAAGGAAAAAAAATTAATCAAACAATAAGAAATAAATAAAACAAAAGTTTTCTGCGCGCATATACGTACATACATTTAACGAAAGTATTTTTAATTAAAATATTAGAGCAGTAACAAAAAAAAGTAAAAAGTGAAAAAAATAAAAAAAATTATTATCATATTATAGAAGCGGAAAAAAATTTATAAATTCCACGCAAACAATACCACAGCAGGCACTGCGAGTGTGGAAAACCAAAAACAATAAGACAAAAAAAATTAAAAAAGTAAAAACTATACAAGAAGAGTTGTGCGAGTTTGGCCAACAATTGGCCGCCACTTAAAGCCAGCGACGTCACTGGCACAGCACCCGTTCGCAGCCATCGACAACAAGCCAAATCGACGTATTTGTTGCATTTCATTTTTTTGTCTTTCGTTGTTGTTGGTCTTGTTTCACTATTGCGACTGCGACTAACCAATGCGGTGCTAAACACAGCGAACGGATTAAAAAAAGTTATTTTCGCGTTATTTTGTTGACGGTACGTTGAAACTGCACGCGCCACACTCAAAGTTAGTAGCCCTGGGCCAGCAACGTAAACGCAACCAAATGGAGGCCCAATATGTTAGTTACGATATGTGCATATAACTAAATATATATATATATATATATATGTTTAATACATATGTGTTCATATGTATAAACGTATGTTAATATGTACATTATGCTGACATATGTATTTGGCTTTTTGTTGTTTATGGACTTGGTTGCGGTTGCGTTTGTTGTTGTACTTTAGTGGCCACTAGCAAAAGTTGTGTTTGTTGCTTGCTTTGCTGGCTTGCTTTTCTACTCTTTCACGCTGTTTTCTGCAATTTGTTTTTTTTTTTTTTGTGTTTTTGTATTTTGTTTAAAGCAATAGATAGACAACAAGGCAAGGCAAGACTAGGCAAGTCAGGCAGGCAGGCAGGCAGGCAAGTAAAAACAAAAATTATACAGTGTAGCTGCGATTTTCACTTTTGTTTGAGACCAGTCTAGGCCAGCAAATCAAAACGAACACAAGTGCATGAATATCATAATGTAACAATATTTGTTGATACATAAATTAAAGTATATACATGTGTGTATATAAATAAATATATAATAATTGATGCATCTGCGTGTGTTTGTGTGTGTGTCTGTTTGTATGTACAATAATGCATGCAGCAACATTGCGAAAACTCACTTTAGCTGCTTTTGTTGTTGCTGCAGCGGCTGATGTGATTCCTGTTGGTTTTTTTTTTTTTTTTTTTTTGTTGTTGCTATTGTTGATTATGACGCTTAACAGAAATTGGTGAAAATTGCAACTCTTATTTATTATTTAAAACAATCAAAATGCACATGATAATGCTGTCTGTTGTTCACGAAGTAGAAGCACCGCATAGAGAGAAAGAAAGAAAGAAAGAAAGAAAGATCATGCATATGTACATATATACAATATTTATAGTTGTGCGAAAATTTTTGTTAATACAACAACAACAACAACATTTTTAAGCTAAAGAAGCAAAACTAATTTTATGCATTGTGAAATTTCTGCAGCCGCAAAAAAATGTGACAACAAATTTTGACTTGGCACATTGAAATTTTTTTTTTATTTTTTTTTGCGGTTACTATTCACGCACATCATATGTACGTATGTAAATATGTACATATACATATAAATGCTTAGCTGCAAAGCGAAAGCAAAAGAATAAAAGTCATTGTACAAAAAAAGAAAATATTAACATTTGACAAAAAATACCAAACAACAAAAAAAAAAAAAATCAAAAGACGCGCTGGCAAATAAACTGCAATTGTGCATTAGCTAAAAATTATTAAAAAAAAAATTTAAAAACACAACAGGAAAAACAAAATATTTATTGCTAAATAAGCGCATACGAATATTGCGCACAACTGTCATTAATTAATTTTGCTTATATAAAAGAAACAATGACAAAAAAAAAAAACCAAAAAAGCAAAAAAAATATATATATATAATAATTTCGTCTGTAATGCGCAATGAAATTCATTTTTAATTATTTTTTTTTTTTTAATTGTTCAAACCCGTGACGCTTAGTGCAATAATTTTCAAACTACCCGCGCACCTTGTTTGCCAAACGTCATAAATATTTGTTATAATTTGTTATTGTTGTCGTTTGGTTTTACTGCAGCAACAGTATTTTATGACTCAACTGGTAGCAGCATCATTCACAGTCTACAGTGCAACCTAGCAAAAATGATAACTTCAAAAATTGCGCAAGAAATCGCCTTGCCTGCACTGAAATGTGTAGAATTTCCAATATGGGGCACATACTTAGCAAGCAAGCTCGAGGTTATACTGTACATAAAAGCTTTAATTTTTTTTTTTTTTCATATGAGAACATTATGGTGTTGTTTACTATTGAATTATTAAAAGTAATTTTTTTTTTGGGTTTTTTTATTTCGCCGCAGTGTTTATACAGAAATTAACCAAAAGCAAAAAAAAAAAGAAAACAAAGTTTAATCTAAATTTTTTTTTAGAGGCTGTGAATTACATGTGATTTTAGTTCCCAGCGAGTTTTGACACCGGCGCAACAATAAAGCAATGATGCGGTTTTTGTTTTTATATGCAAATTAATTTTAATTATTTACATTCAAATAACCACAGAGAAAAAAAAAACGAATAAAAAATAACAAATCTGACAAATAGACAAATAAACAAATATAAACATACGCAAGCGGCATTGCACAAATATGAGTCATGCCGAGACACGCAGATTTATAACACCGACAACACCGACAACAACAACAACAGCAGCAGCAGTAGGGACAATCAAACAAATACAAACGTTTAAATGCGTTAAAAGAAAAATAAACAAAAATCTTGGCATTATTAAATTTGCCTAGCGAGCAACAAAGTTATAAGCCTAATATTTGCTGCTTCTTTCTGGTTTTTTTTTTTTCCTTTTTTTTCTACAAAATTCACTAATGCCTAAAATACGCTGCATAAACAAAATGTTGACAGCAAAAAATCACAACAACAGCAACAACAAGAACCACAAAAGACGCGCATATTGGCCACGAAATAAAATTAAGCAGCGAAAGGCGGCATTAAGCGCCGAAAAAAAAGAAAACAAAAAGAGAAAGAAAAAAAAGCACGCCAGATAATAAACGCGGAAACTTACACACACACAAACAAACACACAAAAAAAAAATCATAAAAAGCAACAACAAGAATAACAGCAGTAGCAGCAAGAGCAGCGTCAACAATGGCTGCGCACAAATTAGACATAATAGAATAAATAATAATAATATGAATAAATGAAAAGCCAAAAAAAAAAAAAATAAAGAAGAAAAGAAAAAAAAACAGAAGACAAAATAATAAACAAACAAACAAAAATTAATGTTGCGCGTAGGCTGCTGTTGCCTTTGGCTTTGCCTTTGCCTTCGGCTTTTGCTGCAAATAAATTTAACGAATTTAAATGAAATAAATTAATTAAAAAAAAAAAAAAAACGACAACAAAATCAAAAGCAAATTATATATACAACTAGACAGGCAAACAATATACATATATGTATATATATGTACATACAAAAACATATATGCACATACATAAACATATTATAATAAAATTGTTTACTTAGTTTTTATTTATTTTATATATTTTTTTTAATATAGTATTTTTATGTGTGGCATATACATCATGTACATATGCGACAGTCTGTCTGTTTGTATGTGCGTATGCCCGTCTGTGCTGACTGCGTTGCTGCAGGCAACACTTTAACCCTTTGCTACTCAAAAACAAAAACAAAAGGAACACCGCACATACAATTTGGCATTTGCTTTTGTTATTGTTGTTTATTACGGTTTTAATTTGCATGCGAAATAACAAAAAAGTCATACAAGAAAATGCAATATCAACTTTTGCAGGGGCGAAGAATAAATAAATAAACGAACGAACGAACGACAAATGCCGATCAAGTCGACATCGTCTTGTCGCTGCCAGTATTATTTCAAAAGCTAACGAAATACTCGCACACACACACACGAGCACAGGCATGCACATACACATGCATGCATAAAAACATATTCGCGATAAGCTGCAATGCCATAATAAATTTATTTTTTGGCCGCACGCAGTTCATGTTGCTGTTGCTGTTGCTATTGTTATTGTTGTTGTAGTGTTGTCGTTGTTATTGTCAACGCCATCGTCAATTGTTTTTCACATTGTATTTAATTTATTGAGCAGCTTTAATTTGCGGCATTGCGTGCGCGGCTGTGTAGCAAAGAAATTGCAATAAATATTACATACATATATGCATTAAAAAAAAATTCTACGTGTTTGACATTGCAAAGAAAAGCTGCTAATTAATATGTCATAAATATAAATGTGCAAATTAAATGAAAATCTGCACAAACGCGTAGATACAACAAAAAAAAAAAAGAAGAAAAAGAATTTGCATTTACCTGCAGTCATAAAGAAATTACTGTTCACTTATTTAAGCCAATTGTATTTAATAGCAATAATCAGTATAAAAAAAATTTATTGCATTGGCTGTCAGGGTTTCTGCTGTTTTATTAACATATTTAAATTTATTTATCATATTGGAGTTGCCAAATCCATATGCGCATAAAATACAAGCTAATCTAGAGAATGTTTTGTTTTTTTTTTTACGAAATTTATTGAAGATCGGTTAATAATTTATGATTTATACTAAACAAATAGACAAGCTCTCTTTATCATTTTAGATAGTAATTGTGTGTATACATATTGTTTTTTTTCTATTTTTTTTTTTTTTTGTATGTATTATATTATATTTGATTTTTTCTTGTTTTTACTAATCGTTGCTAAGCCAGTTTATAATTAATGTGGCATACGTGATTTTTATGGCCAGCGCTTTCGTTTATCGGCAGCAATTAGTTGGTTAAAGATTTTTTGTATTTGTTGTTGTTGTATTATATTTTTGACTTTTATTTTTTTTTTTTTTTTGTTTTCTTATTATTTATCGTAAAGGCCTTATATTGCAAAGTCTACCGTAATATTTATCGATTTTATTTCTTTTTTCTTTTTATAAAAGCTGCAAGCTAAAGTTTATGATAAACGCTTGGTAATGATGTTAGCTGTTAGGTTTTTTTGTTTATTATTATTATTGTTTATTTTTTTTTTTTTTGTAATATCATTTTATTTTTAACTACAACAAAGCCGGCTGCTGGCGTTGTGCTGTTGTTGTCTGTATTTGTAATGCAAATGTGTTAACAATAATAAATGCATAAAATCTTAAAATTCATAATTTTATTTGTGTTATTTGACTATCAATAGTCATTAACACAACAACAACAACACAAAAAAAAATCAGCAGCAACAACAACAACAATAGCAATAATAATAATAAGGAAACCTGATGCCGTTAATTGTTGCATCTGCCACATGTGTATCTGTATATACAATGCATATGTGATTACCTAATATAACATTTAATAAACTATTTTTAATTTTTAATTATTGTTAATAATAATATTATTATGAAAATTAATATTTTCTATTTTTCTTGTTTCTTTTTTTTCTTTTTTTTGTTTTTCGTATTTTTAGTGCGGGACACTAGAGGGGCCCGAACCGTTATATCATCAGCAGCGAAATAACAGAATGGACGTTTACCAAATCGACGACGGTTTCCATTCAGACGGTGGCACCGAGACGCCGCCACCATCGCCCAGCTCGGGCTCATCGATTGCATCGACATCGGACCATGGTTCGTTGGAGAGCGTCGACACCGGCGGCACACAGCGTCTGGCGGTGCTGTCGTTTGAACAGGTGCGCAAATTGCACAATGTCATGGACGAAAAGGTGGCCATACACGGACGTGGTAACTTTCCCACGCTCGAGGTTACATTGAAAGACTTAGTGAATTTAGTCCGTCGCAAATTGGAGGCGGATGTCGCCACTGGCGGTGCCGGTGTCGTTGTCAAGGATATACGCCTTAATGGCGGAGCAGCTAGTCATGTTTTAGCATCTGAGGATCAGCCATATAATGACTTGGATCTGATATTTGCCATTGAGCTCGCCACACCGCGTATCTTTGATCGCGTCAAGACCGCCGTACTCAATACATTGCTCGACCTAATGCCCGAGGGTGTGTGCAAGCGACGCATCTATACGTGCTCCTTGAAGGAGGCATACGTTGGCAAAATGGTCAAGGTCAATAATAATAACGACGGCGATCGCTGGTCGCTCATATCGCTGGGCAATTCACCCGGTCACAAGAATGTTGAGCTCAAGTTCGTCGACACAATGCGACGTCAGTTCGAGTTCTCCGTTGATTCATTTCAGATTGTGCTCGATTCGCTATTGCTGTTCTACGATTGTGCCGCATTGCCCATATCGGAGAATTTCTATCCGACCGTTGTCGGTGAATCAGTCTACGGTGATTTCCAGGAGGCGCTCTATCATTTGCAGAAGAAACTGATCTCAACACGCCAACCGGAGGAGATACGCGGCGGCGGTCTGCTCAAATATTGCAATCTATTGGTGCGCAACTACAAGGCCGTCGATCCGCAGCGCATCAAGACACTGGAGCGCTACATGTGCTCGCGCTTCTTCATTGACTTTCCAGATATCAATACGCAGACCACCAAGCTGGAGGCTTATCTGCGTAATCATTTCTGGGGCGTGGATGAGGAGCCGCTACAGTATCAGTATCTGATGCATTTACGCCAGGTAGTCGAGATGTCCACCGTCTGCCTGATGGGCCATGAACGGCGGCAGACATTGCATCTCATACAGTCGCTGGCCGCGCAGGTCCTTTACAAGGAACAGGAAAAACAGCAGCAGGCTCAAGTCCAAGCACAGGAGCATTATCAACAGCAACACTTAGAAATGCAACAGCAGCAACAACATCAGCAACAATCACAGCAGCAGCAACAACAGTCGGCGCAACAGCCAACAACGGTGACAATTGTCTCGACAGCACCAGCCAGTCCACAATCACCGCAAACGCAAACCATCTATGTGCAGCAGACCACACCGCAGGGCACCACAATCTGCTGCGCTACGCCGACAACAAGCGCCGTCGTTGATACACAACAGACGCAAGTGGGCAGCGCTGCGGCGGCCACCGTTCCTCAGACAATACAAATCCAGGCCGCACCGCCGAGCCTAATCTATGCGAATGGCGTCTATTATGCACCTGTGATTCCAACAACCATTTGCACATGCAATTCAACCTGGCTAAGTACGTGATTAAGTCTGCCAATGTTGCCGGTCAGCAGTGCCAGCATAATAGCAGCAGCAGCAGCAGCAACAACAACAGTAACAGCAAAAGCAGCAGCAGCAGCAGCAGCAGCAGCACTTACACTACCAACAATAATAGCAACAACTACAACAACAACAGCAACACCATCAACACCAATAATTATAACACTTAACAACAACAACAACAACAGCAGCAAGCTACTACAATTTGCAACATTACAAACACTACAAACACAACACATCATAACAACATCAAAATCAACAGCAGCAGGTACAACAACACAAGCAGCAGCCGCAGCCGCAGCAGCAGCAGCAATTAAGGTCATTAACAACAACAACGGCAATTGCCCCTATTTCAATTGCCCATATGCAGCAACACCACCACTAACAACAACAACAACAACAGTAGCAAGAACAATTAAGCAACAACCCTCGATCGCTGGCGAAATTTTGCTAACACAACAACAAGTGTCCACCGATTTGGCACTACGCGAGGGTGCCTTCAATCATTTCAGCGGCGAGTTTGCCTATTTCTTTCCCTACGATGGCTCCGCACCCAGCATGCTGCTGCTTGGCTCCGATTCCTATGTTAAGTTCAACGAGCCGCGCTACGGCATCAAAGGCCAGCAGCGTCAGCAGCAGTTGGCAGCAATAGCAGCAGCAGCAGCAGCCGGCAATTAAATTACAAGCCGCCGCACTTAAACTATGTAAATTGTGTGTGTGCGTGTGTTTGTGTGTATGTGTGTGTGTGTGTCTGTCTGTTTATCTGCCTGTGTCCTGTGCCCTTGCGCCCTTGTGCCCTTGTGCCTGTACTGAGTTCTTGTTATTATAATTTTATTAAACATTTGAAGGCTGTTACACTTTAAACATAACCGACATTACCCGCCAACTGTTGCCGCCCCCGCCGTCGCCGACGTCGTCGCCGTCGCCGCCAGCTAACATTAAAAACACGTTATTATATTATGTATTGCTCATGCAACGCCAAACCCCCCCAACCCACCATCCCACATCCACTATACCGAACATGTCACTAAGCCACAAGTAAATGCAGACACAAGCCACAAAACCAATCCCACGCCTACCACGTCTCCCACGCTCCCCCGAACTATACCACAACGCAAAGCACTGTAAGAAAAGAAACAAAAAAAAAAAAAAAAAGAAAAAAAAAATTGCAGGACAACAATTAAATAGAAACAGCAACGAACGAATTTTGTATGCCTGACTAAACTAAACTGTATCAGAAAAAAAAACTATATAAGAAGAGAAGAGTTTTTGCAAATGTTGCACATAGCTGAGAGTTGAAAAGAGAGTAAACACAGATGCAGATGAAGACTAAAATAGCAGTAGATGAAGAAGAAGAAGAGTAAAGAAGATAAAGAGTAAAGAAGAGAAGTATCGTGTAAAGCCGCTGAAATCGTTTAAAGCACTTAAACCTGATGTTAGAAAAGGAGGAAGCGTTCGACTATTGAAAAGATGTTTATCAAACCATATGCAAGAAGAAGAAGAAGAAGAATAAGAAAAAGCAGTAAAAAAAAGTAGAAGTCGCGTTTCAAAAAAAAAACATATATTAATTATATATTCAGCAAACTAATGAATGATGATGATGAAAATGATGATTTCAATTTAAAAAAAAAAAACAAATGCAAAAAGAAAGCAGAAATAATAGATTATAATAATAATAATAACAGTTTGAATTGCTTGTACGAATACACGATAGATTCTCGATATTAATAAAGTGAGCCCGAGCACAGAAATCACCTGCTGCAGTTATGCAATTTTTACACACAAATAACATACATACATGCATACATACACACATACATACATACATACATACATAAATACATATATATATAAATTTAAGTAAATGGCAAATTCCATAAAAAAAAAAAAAATTTTAAATAACCATAAATCTGAATTGAAAAATACATAATATCTACATCTACATATATATATGCATATATGTACATAAATATATATATATATGCACATCAAGAAAAAAACAAAAAGAAAAAATTCTGCAAAGTTAGTTGATTGGTGTATATAGCATATAGTAGAGAAACTACAAAATCAAAAACAAAAATAAAAAAATTAA